>VWZE01020510.1:983-22515 GCA_013396675.1 Eubucco bourcierii
GAGCTGGAATCAAAGGAAGCCAAGTGGTATGCCACCAAAGACATTGCTAATGCTTTCTTCTCTATTCCCATAGCCAAGAAGTGCAGGCATCAGTTTGCATTCATCTGGAGAGGAATCCAGTACCACTTCAATTGTTTGCCTCAGGGGTGGAAGCACAGTTCAACCATCTCTCACTCAGTGATCCACAATGCACTGGAGAAAGGTAAAGCTCCAGAACACATCCAATTCATCGATGACATCATTGTGTGGGGCCAAACTGCTGAGGAAGTCTTCGAGAAAGGTAACAAAATCATTGACGTTCTGTTGCAAGCAGGTTTTGCCATCAAGAGAGACAAGGTCAAAGGACCTGCCAGAGAAATCCAATTTCTGGGAGTGCGATGGCAGGATGGTCACCGTCACATTCCACAGGATGTGATAAACAAAGTCTCCACCATGGCAGTTCCCACAACTAAGAAGGACACTAAATCTAACCCTAACCCTAACCTTAAACCTATCCCTAACCCTAACCCTAACCTTAAACCTATCCCTAACCCTAACCCTAACCTTAACACTTATCCCTTCCCTAACGCTAAATCCTAACCCTAATCCTAACCCCAACCCCAAACCGAACCCTAACCCCCAGTCTAACCCGAAACCAAACTGGATAATTAATCCTAGCCCTAACCCTAACCCTTACCCAAAACCTATCCCTAACCCTAACTTGAACCCGAACACAAACCCTAATCCTAACCCTAACCCTGCCCCCAACCCTAAACCTAACCCCCCATCCTAACCCTACCCCAAACATTCACCATAACCCGAACACTCACCTAACCCTAACCCTAACTCTAACCCTAAACCAAAACCTAAACCTATCCCTAACCTTAATCCCAAAGACTAACCCTAAGATCTAACCAACAGTCCTTCCCTAATCCTAAATCCTAACCTTAACCCTAACCCAAACCTTAAACCTAGCCCTCACCCTAAACCTAACACTAACTAAAATCCTAACCCTAACCCTAACCCTAACCCTAACCCTAACACTAACTCAAATCCTAACCCTAACCCTAACCCTAACCCTAACCCTCACCCCTTCCCCAACCCTAAATCGTAACCCTAACCCTAACCCCAACCCTAAACCGAACACTAAACCCAACCCTAACCCAAAACCAAAACAGGTAACTAACCCTAACCCTAACCTTAACCTTAACCCTAACGCTAACCCTAACCCGAACCCTAAACCTAAACCTAAACCTAACCCTAACCCTCACCCTAACACACACCCCTTCCCTAACCCTAAATCCTAACCCTAACCCTAACCCCAACCCTAAATTGAACCCTAACCCCACCCCAACCCAAAACCAAACCGGATAACTAACCCTAACCCTAACACCAACCCTAAATCTAACCCTAACCCTAACACTAACACTCACCCCTTCCCTAACCCTAAATCCTAACCCTAACACCAACTCTAAACTGAACACTAACCCCCACCCTAACCAAAAACCAAACCAGAAAACTAACCATAACCCTAACCCTAACCCAAACCCTAAACCTAAACCTATCCCTAACCATAACCCCAAAGTCTAACCCTAAGATCTAACCAACACTCCTTCCCTAATCCTAAATCCTAACCATAACCCTAATCCCAACCCCAACTCGTAAACCTAAACCTTACCCTAACCCTAACCCTAACCCTAAACCTATCCCTTACCCTAACCCTAACACTAACTCAAATCCTAACCCTAAAACAAACCATAACTCTAACCCTAAACCTATCCCTAACCCTAACCCCAACCCCTAACCCTAAATCGTAACCCTAACCCTGACGCCAATCCCTAAATCTAGCCCTAAACCTAACTCTAACACTTACCCTAAACCTTACCTGAACACCAACCGGAACCCTATTCCTAACCATAACCCTAGTCTTAACATCTAACCCTAACCCAAACTCTAAATCTCACCCTAACCCTAACCCTAAACGTAACCCTAACCCTCACACCTAGTGTCAAACCCTAAAACTAACCCTAACCCTAACCCCTAACCCTAACTCCAACCCCTAACACTAACCCTAACTCTCACCCCTATAACCCAAATTCCTAACCCTAATCCAAAGGTTAAACTGAATCCTTATCCGCACCCTAACCCAAAACCAAACCGGATAACTAACCCTAACCGCAACCCTAAGTCTAAACCTAAACCTAACCCTAAACCTAATCCTAACCATAACCCTAACCCTAACACTAACCATCACCCCATCCCCAACCCTAAATCCTAACCCTAACCCTAACCCCAACCCTAAAATGAACACTTACCCCGACCCCAACCCAAAACCTACCCAGGCAACTAATCCTAACCCTAACCCTAACACCAAACCTAAATCTAACCCTAACCCTAACCTTAACCCTATCCCTGACCCTAACCCTAACCCTAACACTCACCCCTTCCCTAACCCTAAATCCTAACCCTAACCCTAACCCTAACCCTAAACCCTAACCCTAACCATAACCATAACCCTAACCCTAACCCTAACCCTCACACAAACCCTAACCCTAACCCTAACCCTAACCATAACCATAACCCTAACCATAAGCCTAACACTAACCCTAACCGTAACTTTAAACCTAACACTAAACCTACCCCTAACCATAACCCTAACCCTAAACCTCACCTGCTCCCTAAACCTAACCCTTAGCCTCACCCTAACACGTTCCCTAATCCTAACGCTAAACCTAATCTTAACCCTAACCCTAACCCTAATCCTAACCCTAATCCTTCACCCTCTCACTAAGCCTAACCCTAACCCTCACCCTAACACGAACCCTCACCCTAACGCTAAACCTAATCCTAACCCTCAACCTCACCCAAACCATAGTCCAACCCTAACTCTAACCCTAACCATAACCCTAACCATAACCCTAACCCTAACCCTAAATCCTATCCCTAACCTAAACCGAAACCTAAACCTAACTCTAACACCAATCCTCAAGCCAAAACTAAAACTAACCCTAACCACAAATTCTAACCCTAAACCTAATCCTAACCCTATAACCTAGCCCTATGCTGAAACCTAACCCTAACCATACACGTACCTCTAACCCTAAAACAAACCCTGACCATTACCCTAAGATTAACCCTAATGCCATGCCTAACCCCTAACCCTGAGCCTAAACCCAACCCTAGTCCTAATCCTAAACCTAAGACCTAACCCTAAGTCCTAACCCTAAACCGTAAACACCCTAAATTTAACCCTAACCCTAACCCTAAACCTCACTGTAACCCTAATCCTAAACCTCACCCTAAGCCTCACACTAATACTAACCATAAAATTTAACACTATGCGTACCTCTAACCCTAACACTAACCTTAACCGTTACCCTAAGCAGAAACCTAACCCCAAATCTAACCCCTAACCCTAAGCCTAAACCCAACCAAAATCCTCATCCTAATCCTAAACCTTAACCCTAACCCTAACTCTAACTCTAACTCTAACCCTCAGCCTCACAGTAACCCTACACCCTAACCCTGACCCTAACCCTAACCGAACCCTAAACCTAACCCTAACCCTAACCCTCATGCTAACCCTCACCCTTACCCTAACCCTAACACTCACCTTCACACTAACACTCACCCTAACCCTAATCCTCACCCACACTCAACCACAACACTAAACCTAACGGTCACGTTAGCCCCTCAAATTCAACCAAAACCTAACCCTAACCCCTGCACTAACCCTAACCCTACCCTACCCCTAATCCTAATCCTAACCATAACCGGAACCCTAGTCTTAACTCTAAACCTAAACCTAACCCGAACCCGAACCCTAACACTAACCATAACCGTAACCCAAAACCTAACCCTAATCCTAACCGAAACCCTAACCCTAAAACCAAACCCTACCACAACCCTAACACAAACACAAACCCTAAACCTAACCCTCACCCTAACTCTCACCATCACCGTAACCCCTACCGTAACCCACACCCCTAACCCAAACACTAATATTAAACTTAACCGTAACATGAACCCTAACCCGAAGCCTACACCTATCCCTTACCCTAACACTAACCCCAACCCTAATCCTAAACCCTAAACCTAACCCTAACCCTAATGCTAACCCTTATTGTCACCATCACCCTCACTCTAAAAGTCACCCACACCCTAACACTAACCTCACCCTCACTCTAAACCTCTCCCTAACCCTAAACACAACCCTAAACCTAACCCTAATCCTAACCTTAACCCTCACCCCTAAACCTAAACCTAAACCTACTCCTAACCCTAAACCTCACCAAACTCCTAACCCTAAACCTCACCGTAGCCCTTACACTAACCCTAACACTAAAACTCACTCTCTCCCTCATGCTAACCCTAGACCTAACCCTAACCCTAACCCTAACCCTAACTGGAACCCTCACCTTTACCCTAATCCTAACCCTAACTCTCCCCCAAACCCTCACACTCACCTTCCCCATAACCATCATTGTAACCCTAACCCTAAACCTAACCCTAACCGTAATGTTCACCTTAACCCCTCATGCTAAATCTAACCCTAACCCCTACTATAACCCTAATCCAAACCCTAAAACTAACCCCAATCCTAACCCTAACCACAACCCCAATCCTAACCCGATACTTAAATCTAATCTAAATCCTATCCTGACACCTAACCCTTTTCCTGACACTAAACACTCAACCTAAACCTCACCCTCTCCCTAAACCTTATCCTAATCCTCACCCTAACACTAACCCTAACACAAATCCTAATCTTAATATGAATTTGAACCCATAACTGAACCCTAACCCGAAAACCTAACTGTAGTCCTAACCCTAAACCTAAATCTGACCCGAACCCAAACCATAAACCTAACCCTAACTCGAATTCAAACCCTACACCTAATCCTAACCGTAACCCTAACCCTAAACAAAACCCTAACCCCTAACCCAAATCCTAACCCTGATCCTAAGCATAATGCCTCACCCTAAAACTCACCGTCACCCAAACCCTAAAACTCACCATCACCCTCAACCTAACCCTAACACTAAGCCTAACCCTAACACTAAACCCTAAAGCTAATCCTGACCCTAACCCTCAGCCTAACCCTAGCCCAAACCATAACACTTACCCTAACCTGTAAACCTAACCCTAACACTAACCCAAATCCTCACCCTAAACCTAAACTGAACCCTAGCACTAACCCTAACCCTAAATCTCACCCTAACCCTCACACTAACCCTGACTCTAAACTCTAACCCTAACCCTAACTCTAAACCTAAGCCTAACCCTAAACACTAAACCTAACCTTAATCCTGACCGTAACCCTAATCCTAACCCAAACACTCTCCCAAACCCTCACACTTATCTTCCCCATAAACCTCACCCTAACGCTAACCCTAACTCTAAACCTAACCGTAACCCCTACGCAAACAATAATCATAACTCTATACATAAACCTAACACTCAACCCTAACCCTAAACCTCACCTTAACCCTAACCGTCACCCTAAAACCTAACACTAACCCTAACCCTAACCATAAACCCTAAACCTAACCCTAACCCTAATACTAAACCCAATCCTAACCCCTAACAATAATCCACACCCTAAATTTAACCCTAACCCTAACCCTAAACCTCACCGTAAGCCTAACCCTAAACCTCACCCTAAGTCTCACACTAAACCAAACCCTAAACTCTAACCCTAAACCTTATTATGACCCTCACACTAACCAACACCCTAAGTCTAAGTCTAACCCTAACACTCATCCTGGTGCTACTCCTCACCCTAAATCTAAACCTAACCATAACCCTAACACTTAATCCTAACCAGAATGCTCACCATAACTCTAATCCTAACCCTAACCCTACACCTCAACATAACACTAAACGTTAACCCTAACCCTAACCCTAACAGCTACACCTAACCCTAAACCTAATCCTATTCCTAACCCTAAGCATAACCCTCAACCTAAACCTCACCCTCTCCCTCAACCTCACCCTAACACTCACCCTAACACTAACCCTAACCCTAATGCTAACCCCAATCCTAACCCTAACCCTGAATCTAACCCTAACACTATCCCTAAACCTGACCCTAACCCTAAACCTCACTCTAACCCTAATCCTAAATCTAGCCCTAACCTTTACCCTAATCCTAACCCCAAACACAAACTTGAACCATAACCCTCATCCTAACCATAACCCCTCACCCTAAACGTCTTGCTCACCCTAACCCTAACCCTAACCTCTAAACCTAACCCTAACCCTAACACTAACACTAACACTGACCATAACCCTAGTCTCTAACCCTAAACCAAACCCTAAACCTAACACTCACATAAACCTATCCCTGACCATAACACTAACTCTAACCCTCAGTCTCACCCTAATCCTAACCCTAACACTAACTCTAAACCAAACCGTAAGTCCTAACCATATCCCTAACCCTAAACCTAAACCTCACGCTAACCCTAACACTAACCCAAACCCTAAACTCTAACCCTAACCCTCACTCTCACCCTCACCCTAAGCCTAAGCATAAGCCTAATCCTCATCCTCGTCCTACTCCTCACCCTAACCCAAAACCTAACCCTAACCCTAACTCTAACCCATCCCTGTCCCTCACCCTAACCCCAAAACGTAACCCTAACCCTAAGTCTAATACTAACCCTAAGACTCACCCTAACCATAAAACTAAACCTATGACTAAACCTAAACCTAACCCTAACCCTAACCCTAACCCTAAACTCAACCCTAACACTAACCCTAACCCTAATCCACACACTAAACTTAATCCTAACCCTAAACCTCACCCTAACTATCGAACTAAACCTAACCCTAAACCTCACCCTAACCCTAAACCTCACCTAACCCTACACACTAACCCTATCCCTAAACTCTAAAACTAACTCTCACTCCCACTCTCACTCTCCCCTAACCCATAAACCTAACCCTAACTCTAAACCCTAACCCTAATCCTAAACCTAAGACTTACCCTAAAACTATCCCTAACCCTCACCCTAACCCTAACTCTTAACCCTAACTCTAAACCTAAAACTCGCCATAACCCTAACCCTAACCCTAATTCCTAATCCTAATCCCTAACTGTACGATGAACACTACCCCTAACACCTACACCTAACCCTAATGCTAACCCTCACCCTAACCCTCACACTAATCTAACCCTAAACCTCTCCCTCACCCTCAACCTCATCCTCACCATCACTCAGACTCTAAACCTAACCCTCACCGTCAACCCCAACCTAACCTTGACTCTCACCCTCACACTCAACATATCCCTCATCCTAATGCTAATCCTAACTCTAAACATAGCCCCTAAACCTAACCCTAACCCTAACGGTCACCCTAACCCCTAAACTTAAATCTAACCAAAAACCTAACCCTAAACCCTAACCCTCACTCTCACCCTAACCCTAACCTTAGCCCTCACCCGCACCCTAATCCTCACCCTCGCCCTGACCCTCACCCTAACCCTAACCCTAAATCCTAGTCCTAACCCTAATCCTATCCCAACACCTAATCCTAACCCTAACCCCAAGACCTAACCTAAATCCTAACTCTAACCCTAACCCTCAGCCTCACACTAAGCCTAGACCCTAATCCTGACCCTAACCCTGACCTCACACCAACCCTCACCCTAACCCTAACCCTCACTCGCACACTAACCCCAACCCTAACCCTAAACCTAAACACAAACCCTAACCCCTAACCCAAATCCTAACCCTGACCCTAAGCGCAAACCCTAAAACCTAACCCAAACCCTAACCCTGACCCTAAACCTAACCCCTCACCCTCACTCACCATCACCCTAACCCTAACCCTAACACTAAACCCTAACACTAAACCTGACACTAACCCCTAAACCTAACCCGAAACGTAACACTAACCCTAAACATGACCCTAACCTCTAAACTTAACTCTAACCCTAATCCACACCCTGAACTTGACCCTAACACTAACCCAAAACCCTAACCCTAACCCTAAACTCTAACCCTAACCATAACTCTAATCCTAAACCAAACCATCACACTCACCTTCCCCTTAACCCTCAATGTAACCCTAACCCTAACCCTAATGTTCTGTTTAACCCTTCACCCTAAATCTAACCCTAACCCCTACACTAACCCTAATCCTAACCCTAAAACTAACCCTAAACCTAAACCTCACCCTCTCCCACAGCCTAAACCTAACCCTCACCCTAACCCTAACCCTAATGCTAACCCTAATCCTAATCTGAACCCGAACCCGTAATTGAACCCTAACACTAACTCTAACCCAGAAACCAAACTGCAGTCCTAACCCTAAACATAAATCTAACCCGAACCCAAACCATAAACCTAACCCTAACTCGAATTCTATCCCTACACCTAATCCTAACCCTAACCCTAAAAACAAACTCTAACCCCTAACCCAAATCCTAACCCTGACCGTAAGCATAGCCCATCACCCTAAAACTCACGGTCACCGTAACCCTAACACTCACTGTCACCCTCAACCTAACAGTCACCCTAACCCTAACCCCAATCCTAACACTAAACCCTAAACCTAACCCTGACCCTAACCCTCACTCTAACCCTAACCAAAACCCTAAACCTAACACTAGTACTAACCCTAAAACTCAACCTAAACCTAACCGAAACCCTAAACCTAACCCTAACCCTAACACTAAACCTAACACTCAACCTAAACCTAACCTGAAACCTAACCCTAACCCCTAAACCTAAATCTAACCCTAGTCCATACACTAAACTTGACCCTAACCCTAATCCTAAACCTCACCCTAACCCTCACACTAAACCTAACCCCAACCCTAACCCCTAACCATAAACTTAATCTGAACCCAAACCCGAAACCGACCCTAACATCGACACTCTCCCTAAACCTAACCCTACCCTCGCCCTAATTCCAACCCTCACGCTCACCCTAGCCCTAACTGTAACACTAACCCTGTCTAACCTTAACAGTAACACTAAACCTAAACATAACCCTACCACTAAACCTAATCCTAACCCTACCCCTAAACCTAACACTAACCCTACCCCTAACCCTAAACCTCATCCTAAAATTCACCATCTCACTCAACCTAACCCTAACACTCACCCTAACATTAACTCTAAACCGAATGCTAAACCTAATCTTGACATTAATACTAACTTTAACCCTAACCCTAACCCTAAACCTAAACACTAACCCTCACCCTAACCCTAACCCCTAAACCTAAACCTAACCCTAACCATAAACCCTAAATCTAAACCTAACCCTATCACTAACCCTAACCCAAAACCTAACCCTAACCCTAAACCAAACCTAACCCCTAAACCTAAATCTAACCCTAGTCCATACCCTAAACTTGACCCTAACCCTAATCCTAAACCTCACCCTAACCCTAATGCTAAACACAATCCTAACCCCTAACCCTAACCCTAATACACACCCCAAATTTAACCGTAACCCTAACCCTAAACCTCACCATAACTCTAACCCTAAACCTCACCGTAACCCTCACACTAACCCTAACTCTAAACTCTAAACTTAAATTCACTCTGACCCTCACCCTAACCCTCACCCTTAGCCTGTGTCTAACCCTAACACTCACCCTGGTCCTACTATTCACCCTAAACCTAAACCTAACCACAATCCTAACACATAACACTAACCAGAAGTCTCACCGTAACCCTAATCCTAACCCTACCCCTACACCTCAACCTAACACTAAACCCCTAAACCTAACACTAACCCTTAACCCCAACCCTAACCCCTAACCCAAACACTAAACCTAAACCCAACCCTAACCTTAACCCTAACCCCAACCCTAATAATAAACCCTAACATCTAAACCTAACACTAACCCTAACACTCACCCTAACCCTAACTCTAATGCTAAACCCAATCCTAACCCCTAACCCTAACCCTAAACCTAATTCACATCCTGAATTTAACCCTGACCCTAACCCTAAACCTAACCATGACCATAAAACTAACCCTAATACTCACCCTAACCCTAACCCGAACCATCACTCTAACCCCGAAACCTAAACCTAACCCTAACCATAAAACCTAAATCTAAACCTAACCCTAACACTAACCCCAACTCTCACCCTAACCCTAATGCTAAACCCAATCCTAACCCCTAACCCTAAAACACACCCTAAATTTAACCCTAAACCTAACCCTAAACCTCACCGTAACCCTAACCCTAAACCTCATCGTATACCTCACACTAACCCTAAACATAAACTCTAACCTTAAATTCACTCTGACCCTCATCCTAACCCTCATCCTAAGTGTGTGTCTAACCCTAACTCTCACTCTGGCCCTAATCCTCACCCTAAACCTAAATCTAACCATAACCCTAACACCTAACCCTAACCGGAAACCTCACCGTAACCCTAATCCTAACCCTAACCCTATACCTCAACCTAACACTAAACACTAAACCTAACTCTAACACCTAACACTAACCCTAACACTAACCCTAAACCTAAACCTAACCCTAAAACTAACCCTAAACTCTAACCTTATACTCACTCTGACCCTCACCTTAACCCTCACCCTAAACCTATATCTAACCCTAACACTCACCCTGGCCCTACTACTCACCCTAAAACTAAACCTAACCATAACCCTAAGACCTAACCCTAACCAGACCCCTCACCATAACCCTAATCCTAACCCTACCCCTATACCTCAACCTAACACTAAACCCTAAACGTTTAGTGGGCTAAAGGTTGGAACCAAATGTCCTTTTTCTAATTGAATTTGAACCCGGTGATTCAGGGTGCTGGGTTTTTCCTCTGACAAGGGCCACTGATTGACCTATATTGGGTCTTGTGTCGTCCACGTTAACTCGGGAACATCGCGCCCCTCATCAGTGACCCTTGTTAAAAAAAACATTTCCAAATGTATTCCCCATTGTGACAATACATCCCTCCCCCACAAAACTATTGGTACCAGTAGCACAAAGAGTTGGACACTAGCCACTCTGCCTTCCGGACCAATAACTTGTACAATTTCTTCATTTTGATAGCTATTACCTACACCCCCTATTCCTGCGACAGGCTGGGCCGTACGAGTCAGTTTCCACTGACGAGGCCATTTAGCCTGAGAAATTACCGTTACATCTGCCCCTGTGTCAATTAGTCCGGTCAGCAAGACCTGCTGACTTCCCTTTTTTACTTTACATTGATTCAAGGGTCTGTCTTTTGAAATCATTTCCGTCTAGAAAATCTGCGGTTGACCTGTGGATCCAAAAGCACCATGGTGAATAATGTCTGAAGATGGAGATTTGGTATTTAAAGGAAGCAAAATAAGTTGCACAATCTTACTTTGCGCAGGTACCGTGTAAGGTGGTGTGGGTGTCCATGCCATTATTTTGACTTCTAACACTTCACCATCAATGTCTCCGGGCAAAACAAAAAGACCGTTAAAAACAGTTGATGATCGTCCTATTACGAGGGCCATAGTGTTAGGAGTGGTCCCTGAAACACAGTGTCCAAAAGGTGTACAGAGGAATCAACCAAGGTTACTGTGTACCGGGTTGGTAAGTCCAACCCAGCACTGCCTGTTGTTGCTCGCTCAAGCCTGGATTTATTTGCATTGGCGGGGTTTGGTATGGCTGAGGAATTTGTGTCTGAGCGCAGCGCCGTCCCACACTCTGTTGCCAGTTTTCCTTTTGCTGTAGCAACCGCTACCACTTTATCAAACCTAGAGCGACATTGATTTGCAAAATGCAGTCCTTTTTGGCACCTATTGCAAATGGGTGCAGCCCGGGCACCTTTCTCCTTCTGACAGTTTTTTCTCAAGTTGGCATTTTCAATGACTAGTTTCGTAGTAAAATGTTCCTAGTTTCTGAGTTATCAACTTGTTTTTCTAATGCCTCTTGTAATTTGGCAATAAAGTCCATAAATGATTCTTTGGGTCCCTGCATTATAGTTGTAAAAGCCTTCTGTGATTTATTAACATCGGGGATTTTGAGAAAGACTCTTTTTGCTTCTTGAGTTGTGGCAATTAAAGCTTCTCTTGGGCAGTCTTGTGCCTGCATAGATGGGTCTGCAAATTGCCCCGTTCCCATTAAATGGTCCATAGTCACAGCCTGCAATGTCTGGTTATTACCAGCTGCAAATCATTGCAAGGCTCTCTCTGCCCCTTGTCTCCAGTTAGATTCCCAAAGCATATATTGCGAGGGGTTTAAAAGAAGTCAGGATAGCGTTTTAAAATCATATGGTGACTTTCACACACCGATTCCAACAGTCCTGTAAAATAGTGGGAGCGAAGTCCATTTTCTACAGCTACCCTGTGGAGTTCCTTGGTGATGGAGAACTCAAGAACCACCCATTGTGGGTCTGCTCTAGCTAGATACATAACCGGAGCGACAAAGGGATTGTTTTCTCCGTGCCGAAGTCGCAGGGGTCATGGAGGAATACGTATAGCATTAGCCATGTCTATTTCTCCCTCATTTAATAGTTTTTTAATAGCAACCCAAACTGTAGATGGATTATAGTCATCAGGAAATAAATCTGACTCTTGTTCTGGGTCAAAAGGGTCTGGTTCAAAGGTATCTTCACTCGGCGGTGGTGGTTGGGCAAGGGCTACACCCGTGGGCTGATGGCGGATGTGATTTGAGGGTAGGTGGTATGGGTGGCATTGTTTTTAAGCCTTTATCCTCTGATGATTCAGAGATGCCCGAGGAGGTAGCCTGAGTCTTTGCGCTCAGCGGGGAGCACAAGGAGCTTTCATTCCTTCCCTCTTCTCTTGTTCCTTCACTCTCTCATACACCGTGCGGTAGGGGGACAGCAGTTTCAACACTTCTGAGTCTCCTTTCGTGCCTAGATCCCACAGGCGAACTCCTGCCCTGTCCCATAGGTTTTCTTAGAAAATTGTGACAGCAGTAACATCTGGAAACTTGTCACGGACCCATTTCCGAATCAATTTAAGTTCATGGCCAGATATTTCTTTATGATGTTTAGCCATGAGCTCCTTCATGAGCTTATAAATGTCCCTTTCCACATGAGTACCGTGGTTACCCATGTCTAAAGTTTTTCCAAGCTCACCTGCCAATCTCGAGGAGGTGATGACGACAGGAGCGCACCCCTTTTCAGGTTTCTTTCAGCCCCAGTTCAAAGTTCTTGGAGACTTGCGTCCGGCTGCTACTTCTGTGCAGTCTCGTCCGGCATCACGTGGGATTCACCATTTCTCACAATGAGGGACGGGGAGGTTGTTTGATGCAAACAAGGTTCCATTTATTTGTACCGCACGTCAGCATTATATAGTCTCCAAGAACTGCTCTAAACAATGTGTCATCTACTGATTGTTTATTCCACTATCTACTGTCCACTATCTACTATCCACAATCTACCACGGTTGTCTGGTAAGCTAACCCTTCCATGCTGCTTCATCTGTGTTTCAAAGATTACTTATCAGTTAATTTCCTTACAGCAACAGAGCATCTTGACTTCTGGTTTCTTCTTCGTTATCTCTTCTGTTAAGAAGGAATGTGTTGATTTACATAGTCTGTACCCACGGTTTGTGATCTAATTGTTTCATGGTCAATAATTGTTCTGTGTTCACAGCGCGTGATCCTACACTACTCCTCACCCTAAACCTAAACCTAACCCTAACCCTAACAACTAACCCTAACTCTAATCCTAACCCTAACACTAACCCTAACACTTAAACCTAACCATAACCCTAATCCTAACCCTAAGCCTAACCCTCAACCTAAACCTCACCCTAACACTAACCCTAACCCTAATCCTAATCCTAACCCTGACCCTAATCCTAACCTTAACACAAACCCTAAACCTAACCCTAACACTAACCCTAAACCTGACTCTAAGTCTAAAACCTAACTCTAAACCTAACCCTAAACCCAAGTCTAACCCTTAAACTAACCTTAACCCTAACCCTAAATGTGAACTTGAACCCTAACCCTGATCCTAACCATAACCCCTCACCCTAAATCTCTCCCTCACCCTAACCCTAACCCTAACCTCTAAACCTAACTCTAACCCTAACCCTAATCATAACACTAAGACTAACCATAACCCTAACATCTAACCCTAACAAAAACCCTAAACCTAATACTTACCTTAACCCGAACTCTAAACTCGAACCCTAACCCATAACCCTAACCTATACGCTAAACCTCACCCTAACCCTAAACCTCACCCTAACCCACACACTAATGCTAACCCTAAACTCTAATCCTAACCCTCACTCTCTCCCTCACCCTAAACCTAACCGTAACCCTCACCCTTGCCCTACTCCTCACCCTAACCCTAAACCTAACCCTAACCCTAAACAGAACCCTCACCATAACCTTAATCCTAACCCTAACTCTCTCCCAAACCCTCACACTCACCTTCCCCCTAATCCTCACTGTAAACTTCACTATAACCCTAACTCTAATCCTAACCCTACACCTAACCCTAACCCAAACCCTAAACCTAACCCTAAACCCAACCCTAACCCATAATCCTAAACCTGATCCACAACCTAAAAGTAACCCTAACCCTAAACCTCACCCTAACCCTCACACTAACCCTATACCTAAACTCTAACCCTAACCCTAAACCTAACCCTAAACCCAACCCTAACCCATAATCCTAAACCTGATCCACAACCTAAAAGTAACCCTAACCCTAAACCTCACCCTAACCCTCACACTAACCCTATACCTAAACTCTAACCCTAACCCTAAACCTAACCCTAAACCCAACCCTAACCCATAATCCTAAACCTGATCCACAACCTAAAAGTAACCCTAACCCTAAACCTCACCCTAACCCTCACACTAACCCTATACCTAAACTCTAACCCTAACCCTCACTCTCCCTCACCCCCACTCTATTTCTCACCCTAACTGAAAACCTAAACCTGAACCTAAGCGGAACCCTCATCGTAACCCTAATCCTAANCCCCCTAATCCTCACTGTAAACTTCACTATAACCCTAACTCTAATCCTAACCCTACACCTAACCCTAACCCAAACCCTAAACCTAACCCTAAAACCAAGTCTAACCCCAAACCCTAACCCTAACTCTAAACCTCACCCTAATCCTAACCCTAACCTTAAACCTCACTTTGACACTAACCCTAAACATAAACCCTAACACTAATCCTAACCCTAACCCTAAGCCTAAGCCTCACCCTAATCCCTAAACTCTAACCCTAACCCTAAACCTAACCCTAAACCCAACCCTAACCCATAATCCTAAACCTGATCCACAACCTAAAAGTAACCCTAACCCTAAACCTCACCCTAACCCTCACACTAACCCTATACCTAAACTCTAACCCTAACCCTCACTCTCCCTCACCCCCACTCTATTTCTCACCCTAACTGAAAACCTAAACCTGAACCTAAGCGGAACCCTCATCGTAACCCTAATCCTAACCCGAACTCCCTCCAAAACCCTCACACACACCTTCCCCCTAAACCTCACCTTCATCCTAACCGTAACCCTCACATTAACTCCCCACAAACTCACCCTAAACCTAACCCTAACCCTAATCCCTAACCCTAATCCTAATCCCTAACACTAACCCTAAAACTAACCCCTAAACCTAACCCTAACCCCTAGCCCTTACACTAACCCTAGCCCTTACCCTAACCCTAATCCACACCCTAAACCATAGACCTCACCCTAACCCTCACACTAACCCTAACCCTAAACCTCACCCTAACCCTCACACTACCCCTAACCCTAAACTCTAATCCTAACCCTCACTCTCTCCCTCACCGTAACCCTCACCCTAAGCCTAAACCTCACCCTAACCCTCACACTACCCCTAACCCTAAACTCTAATCCTAACCCTCACTCTCTCCCTCACCGTAACCCTCACCCTAAGCCTAAACCTAACCGTAATGCTCACTCTTTCCCTATTCCTCACCCTAACTCTAAACCTAAATCTAACCCTGAACAGAACCCTCACCGTAAAACTAATCCTAACCAAACTTTCTCCCAAACCCTCACACTCTCCGTCCCCCTAACCCGCACCTGCACCATAACCCTAACCCTAGCGTTAACCGTCAACTTAACCCTTCAGCCTCACCATAAATCTAACCCTAAGCCCTACACTAAATCCTAACATTAACCCTAACTCAAACCTGTAAACCTAACCCTAAACCTAACACTAACATAAACCCTAACCCTAAACTGAACCCTAAACCCTAACCCTAAACCTAACCCCAAACCCTAACCGTAACCCTAAACACTAACCCTATCCCTAACACAAATCATCATCCTCATCCTAACTCTCACACTAAACTTAACCCCATCTCCTAAACCGAACCCGAATGCATAACTGAACCCTAACCCTAAACCTTACACTAAAATCTAACTCTAACCCTCACCCTAACCCTAACCCTAATCCTAACCCTAACCCTAACCCTAAACCAACCATAACCTTAACCCTAAACTTAATCCACACTCTAAACTTAACCCTAAACCTAAACCTTACCCTAAACGGCACACTAAACCTAACCCTAAACCTTACCCTACCACTCACACTTACCCTATCCCCAAACTCTAACCCTAACTCTTACTCTCTCCCTCACCCTAACCCTTACCCTAAACCTAAGTCTTATCCTAACACTCAACGCTGCCCTACTCCTCACCCTAACAGTAAACCTAAATCTAACCCTAACCAGAACGATTATCGTAACCCTAATCCTAACCAGAACTCTCTCCCAAACCCTCACACTCACCTTCCTCCTAAACCTCACCCTCACCCTAACCTTAACACTAACTCTAACCCTCATCTTAACCCCACAACCTGACGCGAAACCCAACCCTAACACATACACTGAACCCCAAACCTAACCCCTAAACCTAACCCTAACCCTAACCCTAAAACCTAACCCTAACCCTAATCCTAACACTAACCCTAACCCTAATCGTCCCCCTAACCCCTAAACTAAACCGTAAACCTAACCCTAACCCCTAAACCTAACCCTAACCCTAACCCTTACCCTAACCCTAATCCACACCCTAAACTTAATCCTAACCCTAAACCTCACTCTAACTCTAACCCTAACCCTAACCCTAACTGGAACCCTCACCGTAACCCTAATCCTGAACTGAACTCTCTCCCGAACCCTCACACTCAACTTTCCCCTAACCCTCACCCTAACCCTAACCCTAATTCTAACACTCATCTTAACCCTTAAACCTCACCCAAAACCTATTCCTAACCCCTACACTATACCCTAACCCTAACCATAACACTGACCCTAACACTAACCCAAGCACTAAACCCAAACCCTAATCCTAACCATACCCCTAAACCTAACCCTAACCCTAACCATCACCCTAACGCCTAAACCTAAACCTTACCCTATTCCTAAAACAAACCCTCACCCTCATCCTAACTCTCACACTAAAGCTAACCCCAACCCTAACCCCTAATCCTAACCCTAACCCTAACCTTTACACTAACCCTAATCCTACCTCTAATCCTAAACACTAACCCTAACACTAACCTCATACCAGAACCTCACCCTACTCCCAAATCCTAACCCTCACCCTACCCCCAAACCCTAACCCTAACCCTAAGCATAAAACCTAACCATAGCCCTATCCCTAACCTAAACATAACAATAATCCGAACCATAAACCAAACCGTAACTCGAACACTAACCCTAACCTTAACAGAAACCCGAACCCTAACCCTAAACCCTCACCCTAAACCTCTCCCTCAGCCTAACCCTAACCTAAACCTAACCCTAAATCTTACCATAACCCTAAACCTAACCCTAAACCTTACGCTAACACTAACTGTAACCCTAACCTCTAAACCTAAACCAAACCCTAAACCTAACCCTTACCTTAACCCAAACCCTTAACACTCACCCTAACCTAAACCTAACCCTAAATCTTACCATAACCCTAAACCTAACCCTAAACCTTACGCTAACACTAACTGTAACCCTAACCTCTAAACCTAAACCAAACCCTAAACCTAACCCTTACCTTAACCCAAACGCATAACACTCACCCTAACCCTAACCCTCACACTCACACTAATCCTCACCCTCACCCTAACCCTCGCCCTAAACCTAACCATCACCCTAACCCAAACACTAACCCTAACCCTTACAATAACCCTAACCCTAACACTTACCCTAACCCTAACCCTAACCCTAACCCTAACCCTAACCATAATCGTTATACTCACCCTCACCCTAATGGTCACCCTCACCTTAACCCTCACACAAACACTAGCCCCAACCCTAACCCCAACCCAAACTGTAATCCTAACCCGAACCTGAACCCTAACACTAACCCTCTCTCTAAAGCTCACCCTCACCCTCACCCTCAACATAGTCATAATACTAACCCTAACCCTAACCCTAACCAGACCACTAACCCTAACACCTAACCATCAGCCTAAACATCACCCTCTCACTCCACCTAACCCTAAACCTCACCCTAACAATAATCCTAACCCTAACGCTAACCCTAACCCTAACTCTAATCCTAACCCGAATCCCTAACCGAACCCTAACCCTAAACCTTACCCTAAAACGTAACCCTAACTCAAACCCTAACCCTAACCCTAACCCTAAAGACAGCCCTTAACCCCTAACACGAACCCTAACCATGACACTCACCAAAAACCTTCACCCTAAACCGCACCCTCACCCTAACCTTAACACACACCATCAGTCTCACCCTAATCCTCACTCTCACCCTCACCCTAACCATAACACTAACCCTAACCCCAACCCTAACACTAGCCCAACACCTAACACCTAAACATCAGCCTAAACATCATCCTCTCACTCTACCTAACCCTAAACCTCACCCTAACTCTAATCCTAACCCGAAACCCTAACCAAACCCTAACCCTAAACCTTACCCTAAAACCTAACCCTAACTTGAACCCTAACCCTAACCCTCACTGTAACACTAACCCTAACCCTAAACAGAACCCTTAACCCCTGACCCGAACCCTAACCCTGACCCTAACTGTAACCCCTCACCCTAAACCTCTCCCTCAACCTAAACCTAAACCTTACCCTAAGCATAAATGGACCCCTAAACCTAACCCTCACCTGAAACATCAACCTTTTGCTCCACCTAATTCTAAACCTCACCCTAACACTAACCTTAACTCTAATCCTAACCCGAACCCAAAACCGTAACCAAACCCTAACCATAAACCTTACAGTAAAACCTAACCCGAACCCTAACGCTAAACACAACCTGAACCCAAACCATAAACCTAACCCTAACCTTAACTCGAATCCTAACCCTACCCTAACCCTAACCCTAACCCTAACCCTAACCTTCGCCATAACCCCTAAACCAAACCCTAACACTAAACCCTATCTGTAACCTTAACCCTAAACCTATGATTAAACCTAACACTAACCCTAACCCTAAACCTAAACCTAACCCTAACCACTAAACCTCTGACTGACCCTAAACCCTAACCCTAAACCTTACTCTAACCCTAATACACACCCTAAAATTAACCCTAACCCAAACCCTCACCGTAACCCTAGTCCTAACCCGAACTCTCCCCAAACCCTCACACTCAACTTCCCTCTAACCCTCACCCTCACGTTAACCCTCACCCTAACCCTAACCCCTACACTAACCGTAATCCAAACCCTAACACTATACCTAAACCAAACCCTAAACCTTAAACCGAACCCTAACCCTAAACCAAACACTAACCCTAACACCTAATGCTAACCCTAACCCTAAATCCTAACCATAATCCCAACCCTAATCCAAAATCTAACACTAACACTGACCCTCACCCTTACCCTAATCCTCACACTAAACCTAACCCCAACCCTAACCCCTAAACCTAACCCTAACAGAAACCCGAACCCTAACCCTGACCCTAACCGTAACCCCTCACCCTAAACCCTTAACACTCACCCTAACCCTAATCCTAACCCTAAACCTTACCCTAACCCTAACCATAACCCTAACACTAACTCTAAAACTATTCATAACCCTAACCTCTAACCCTAAACCAAACCCTAAACCTACCCCTTACCTTCACCCAAACCCTAAACACTCACCTTAACCCTAAACCTCACTGTCACACTCACGGTAATCCTCACCCTCACCCTAACCCTCGTCCTAAACCTAACCATAACCCTCACCATCACCCTAACCCAAACACTAACCCTAACCCTTACCCTAACCCTGTTCCTAACCCTAACCCTCACCCTTGCTCGTTATACTCACCCTACCCAAATCCCCACCCTCACCTTAACCCTCACCCAAACCCTAAAGTCTAAACCAAATCCTCATTCGCTCCCTCACCCTAAACCTCACCCAAAGCCTAAGTCTAACCCTAACCCTCACATTTGCCCTACTCCGTATGCTAACACTAACCGTAACCCTAAACCTCATATTAACCCTAAAGCTCGCCCTCACACTACCCCTAACTCTAAACTCTAACCCTAACCCTCGCTCTCACCCTCACCATAACCCTCACCCTAAGCCTAACCCTAACCCTCACCCTCGCCCTACTCCTCATCCTCACCCTAAACCTAACCCTAAACCCTAACCCCAACCCTAACTGGAACCCACATGGTAACCCTAATCCTGAATCGAACTCTCTCTCAAACCCTCACACTCTCCTTTCCCCTAACCCTCACCCTCACCCTAACTCTAACCCTCACCTTAACCCTAAAACCTCACCCAGAACCTAACCATAAGGTCTACACTAAACCCTAACCCTAACCCTAACTGTCACCCTAACCCCTAAACCTAACGTAATCCTAAAATCTAACCATATCCTTAACACTAACCCTCTCCCTAATCCTAACTCTGACACTAAATCTAACCCCAACCCTAACCCCTAACCCTAACCTTAACACTAAGCCTAAACCTAACCCTAACACTAACCCTAACACTAACCCAAAAGCTGACCCTCACCCTACCCCCAAACCCTACCCTCAAACCCTAACCCTAAGCCTAAAACCTAACCCTGTCCCTAACCCTAACCCTAACCTTAACCCTAACCTTAACCCTAACCCTAACCCTAACCCTAACCCTAACCCTAACCCTAACACTAACCCTAACCCTAACCCTAAACCCAACCCTAATCCCTAACCCTTACCCTAACCCTAATCCACACCCTAAACTTAACCCTAACCCTAACCCTAAACTCTAACCCTAACCCTCACTCTCTCCCTTGCTGGGAAGGGTTGAATAATGGATACTGCAAATCCAATATGGATCAGGTGCAAATGTCAAATTTTATTTGTGGAGCTCAGACATTTATACACTGTGTAATGAAATGCACACTTGTAATATTAGGATTTGCTGAAGCTCTAAAATCACATTTGCATGGCACACCTACTTGTGGTTACAGCTCTCAAGTATAGGTCACTACTACTTATAATTAGTTATGCAGGTGGGCTGATTTAGTGCTCATATTATTTAAGTAACCATTCTGTTATCTAAGCAAGAGTTCCTCACAGATGTATCCCTCTTTTTGAGAACCTAAGTGGTGAGTAGGTGGCAACCAAAGAGAAAACCAATTAAGCTGGGCACATCCCT
>VWZE01020511.1:434-11253 GCA_013396675.1 Eubucco bourcierii
ATCCACTTCACCTTCCTCATCAGGAGGTCTGTAGCAGACTCCTACTATGAAATCACCTTCCTGTTTCTACCTTTAACTTTTACCCACAAACTCTCTGTTTCTGCATTGGACATCCCCAGGTGGAGTTCCATGGCCTCTAGTCTATCTTTGATGTAGAGGGCAACACCCCCTCCCCTTCTCCCCTACCTGTCCTTCCTGAAGAGTTTAAACTGGCCGAGGGAAGATTTAGACTGGATATCCGGAGGAAGTTCTTTCCAGTGAGGGTGTTGAGGCACTGGTACAGTTTGCACAGGAAAGTTGTGGCTGTTCCCTCCCTGGAGGTGTTCAAGGCCAGCTTGGACAAGGCCTTGAGTAACCTATACTAGTAAGAGGTGCCCCTGCCTACGGCACGGGGTTGGAAGTAGGTCATCCTTGAGTTCCATTCCAACCTTACCGTTCTATTATTCTATGATTCTATGAAATAGGCTTATACATGTCCTAGTTTGCCCAGACACGTTTTTCTGCTCTCACCCCCTCTGTTTTGGGGAGAAGCAACCACGGGAAACAAAACAAAAGGACCTGGAGTCACTGAGCCTGAGGACTATGGCATGCCCAGACTTGTTTTGAGCCCTGGTTGCCTTGTGCAAGGTTGTGCTCTGCCCAAATTTGGGTAAAGCAAGCCTATGGCTTCACCTAATACGGTCAAGTTTGGCTAACTGCCATTCTGACTGGCTATTCTGTGTCCAACGGCCCATTAGTCTCAGGCTGTATGGATAAAAGGAGATGAGCAGGGAGCACAGTGTGCTCTGCCATTGTATCCGTGTGCTCTGCCATTATATGGATACTCTGCTGTTGTACATGTGCTCCGCTATTGTAACTGCTCTCTGCCATTGCATCCATGCTTGCTTATTGCTTTATATCCTGAGCCATGTGGAACTCCAGTGACCAGGATCAGCCTCTAAATGTCTCCACGCATTCAGCCTGCACAGCCAGCGTGACACCGTGCTGAGACTGCACACCGCAAGACATTCTACCTGCACCTGAAAGCCTCCTGCCAAGATGAGAAGTCATGGAGATAACACAGATCATCCAGAGAGTCAGGACCAGGTCAGAGCTTGTCTGCCTTCTTTCTCCAGTATCCAGAAGCCTGGGAAAATTCCAAAGCCTGTAATGGCTTTGAGACCACCAACAGCAACCACTCCACATGTTTTGAGGATATTTTGTGAGTAAATACTTCAAGCCTCTTGTAATCACTAATTGCCTTATGCTATATGCATAAAGGAGATTCCTCTGTCCATTTAGTGGCTAAGCAGGATAATGAACCGCAAGCAGTATCAGTGACTGCTAAAATCTTCTCTTCCAGTAAAAATATTTGCTTATGATGGTTACCTTTTAAAGTGTTCCAGTTTTGCCTCTTCCATGTATGGATACATTTCCAAACCGTGTGTTTTGAAACTTGTAAATAAGTTGCCTGTTGAGATTTAATATTAACAAAAAATTTTCATAGTTATTAACAATCTCTACCTGGATATAAAAATTAATACCCATTATTAATTTTACATCATTTTGTGACAACTGTAAACACCACTTTATTTCTGTATATCATGAAGGAACCCTCTACTTACTCTTTGTTCCTAACATCTGCTTTGTGCACATGAAAGAGGTTTTGTCCTTTGAAATGTAATGATGGGTGTAACTGTAGCATTTGCAAGTTGAACTTCTGAAGGCAATCACCAGAACACACACCTATATTTGTGCTTGATAAGTTTGCCCTGGGAGTAAGAACTTACTGGATATTTTTATCTAAGTTTTAATTTGTATAGTAATTGTTAAGTTCTTTCTAGGCAGACTGGCTAGAAGATTTAAAATACACATTTCAGTCAAATGTTATTATTCCTTATAACTGAAAATTCTTGTTTACTTCATAAAAATATGGAGCATATCAAGTGATCATATTGCTATTGGATTATATCAGTCATTTTACAACTGAGTAGTTCTGTATGACTATTCTGTTATTGTATAATTGTTTTTACCTTTTGATATAGACATTGAAAAAGCTAGGTTGATGACTGAGCAGATCAACTAATGAAATTGCTTTGGTTTACTATTAGTTAAGATTCTATAATACATGCTGTTTTATGCTGATAAGGTTGCAGAAATTGTTGGGATTTATTATTACTTATTGCAATCATTTTGTGTATTGTGTATTGTTTATTTGTTGCTTGTCATACCTTTTGATGTATTAATTCCATAGATGTAACCATGGATTATTATCTGTAGCTGTAATCGATGGACAGAAGCTCTATTACATTGTAATCCCCTTTTCTCTCTGAATGTGACTGCTAGATAAGGCTTTCAATGGTTAGAGAAAGTGACTATGTAAATAATGAAGAAAGTTATTGTATAAGTGATAAAAAGAAGAGGGGGAATATAGTGGTTAACTGTCAAACGTACAAGACAACTACTTTTCTATTATATGTCAAGAACAGTGTTTTTTAGCATTATATTATTAAGGTCATGCTTTGCCCACCTCCTGGAACATATGGGCCCTATTTGACAGGACATATAAGGTATGAAAGTAACTAAAGCTGTGACATAGCAGAGCAATCAATCACAAGTGGAGATGTGTAGGGAAATGTTTTGTATTAAATGAACATGTGAGTAATCCAACCTGTGCTAATTGTGAGCTGAAAAGTTTCACATGAAGGTTTATCCAGAGGGCAAGGACACCAGCTGCAAACTGCCGCCGATAAATAAACAATAACAAGGACAATTAAAGCACAACGAAGACTCTCGCGAAGCATTTGAACAGGTAATGATGAACCAATTGCCTAATGTCACAAGAGCTTGTGCCTTAACGACTTAGGCTTAATGCCACAGAGTTCACGCCTTGACAATTTGGACCAATTGCTTAACAATAAACTAACCTGTATAGTCTGTCAGAAAGTATATATAAGTATATACCCTTATTCAATAAATGGGCATTGCTTGGATCATACTGATCTGCATATAGCTTTGTCCAGGAGCTTCCACAGAGATGTTCACTAAACATTGCTACCTTGCTACCTCAAAGCCCAGACTGTACTCCACCACTGTGTGCTGTAGTGCATTCAAACAATAATAAATAGAATATTAAACAAATATATATCTTTTTAAAAGAAAATTTTAAAAGGGTAAAAACAGGGAATGACATGTTTCAGTTCAGTATTGATGGAACAATGGTGTGCCTCAAGGCAAAGATGGTAGAGAAGATAAAAGAAGTGTGAAGAGAAGGAATGGGGGCCTAGGTCTGGTTTAATTAGCCAATGTAATCAGTGTGCATGTGGAGTGGGGTACCTGATCTGAAGACTACCACATGAATAGTACTCAAAGTGTATATAAGTGATACAGGTTGTACACAAAATGTCTTCACCTGAGTAAACTGCAGGGTCCACACTCTCATTTGCATTGCTTTAAATGCTATATAATTTTTTTATATGGAAGCTTCCCAAAATCTGCAGGTTATTCTGTAGTCTTTCCTGCTCTAGCGTTTTGTTACAGGTTCAGAAATCACAAGTTGCTGTGCATTCTTTTTCTCCGCTGAAAATATGTTTCTCAGGCTACTGGTTGTGTCTTCTTACATCTGCTTTCAGATTCCATATATCTCCAAAGTAAAACTAATAGATTCCGTGTTTTTCGTTTGCGACAGTGTGGCAGTGTATTCTCACTTCTGATTGTGTTTTGTTCTACACTTACATTCCTTGTTGGTTTCTCTGTCACACTTCAATTTATCCTGGTTGTAGCAACTTGTCGTAGTTAATTTCCTTTGGGTTTTGTGATTCTTAATTTGGCAGCTACTCTGAACCCTTACCTCATTTTTTCGTTGCTGAATATGCTTCCTTACACCTCATCAGTGCCTGTTCACAGCTAGTTAGCGTAAGTGAGTAGCACTACCTCTTTCCTAGGTCTGTATCTGTGCACCCTGGTTAGCAGGCTATTTCAAAACAGAACTGTTGCCCAATGCAGATGAACCGTGAAGCCTTTACCTTTAATAACACAGTACTGGGGTCTTGAAGGCGTTATTCGTTAATCACCCAGAAAACAACAGGGAATACAATTGTCTGTGCCTTCACTTGAATGTGTCACATTAAGTCCCTTGTATTTTTTGAAAATTTTCCCATTTGAAAGAGATTTTTCAGATTCTACATGAACATGACACCATCTTTGGTTTTTCTCTTTTATTATTCTCTTTGTGGATCGTATTTTTTTTCTGCAACTTCACAGGCTCTGGGTTTCTTTCTGTGTTTAATAATGTAGAACCCTTTGGCTTCAGTTTACTAGCTGTATGTCGAGAGGATCTATGTGTGCATGTGTATAAATCTGTATGGTTCATTGAAAATGCTTAAAAGAAAATTTAGTACGAAATAACCATTCTTAAGTTTCAGAGTAAATTGCTATTCTCCCACATTTCAAAAGACTCTCTTTCTTACTGTGATCATTAATAAATATGTCATCACTGCTAGATTGTTAGCCATGTAGCTACCATCTGAATGCAGTCATCAAAACCGTTAACACAAACATGAATCTTGGGGAACCCCAGCAGTCTGAGATTATAAACCAGATACATATATACATGTTTGAAGACTTTTGAAATATTTTTTTAAAATACATCTTCACATGCTGGGAGAGTCTAATCATATTTCCCTCGTTTAAATTAACAAAGATTGCCTTCATTATCTTCCTGGACTTAGCCCAGATTCCTGGCTGAGAGCTCAGGGATGTTAATCAACAGAGACACGGTGTCTTTGTGGACTTCCTGCACTCCAGCCTGGTTTGAATGCCCAGGGTGTGGATACCTTACACCAGCTACCTTGAAGAGAAAAGGCTTCTGTGTATTTGGGGTATGGGCAGGTTAGCAGAGCAGGGAGGGGGCAGAGGCCCTGCTCAGTACTGCTACCTGACTCCTGCAAATGCATAAGAACACCTTCCTGTGAAGGTGTCCTGGGGAGTTGCACCTGGACAACAGCCTAAAAACTGTATAAAAAGACATGATCAATGCCTGCCAAGATGAACACCTCCGCCAGAGCACCTCCACCAGACGAATTCAAGGAACAACTCCTGCAGAACAGCTCCACAGAATAACAACCCTGGGCCAGGCACATCTCTCTCTCTCTCCTCCCATCTTTGGCTGATGNAAAACACCCCCCGCGGGCCCACACCTCTCTCTCTCTCTCTCTCTCTCTCTCTCTCTCTCTCTCTCTCTCTCTCTCTCTCTCTCTCTCTATCTCTCTCTCTCTATCTCTCTATCTCTCTCTCTCCCCCGATCTGTCACTGATGGTAATATAATCCCTACTCTTTTCCTTTCCTGCTCTTCTCTTTTTCTCTGTTGTTCCCTCTCTCTCTCCCCTCTTCCCTCTCTCCCTCTGTGTTATTCAAATTTATCCTTTAATAAATAGTTGTGTGCTGCTATCTGGTCCCATTTGCACCTTAATTTCACAACAGGGAAATCTAGAAGAACAAATCTTGCTCCTCTGGACAGAGATATTGGTAATCTCTGTTCTCCAGAACTTGACACATGCATAGAGATGCATACTCACCCTGAATTAGAAGAAACTGGGTAATCACTGAGGACATTTCCATTATCCATTTTTCAAATCATGTGACAGGTTTCTGAAGTCTCATTTAGTCAGTACAGTTTTCATCTCCATGTAATGAAATGACCCATTTGCAGTCACCAATCATGTCTCTAAATTTCTTCTGCCTGTTCTATAACAAGAAATAATTTGGTGGACTGTCCTACTGTTGACATTTGTGTTGAGAACTTTCTAATAGTGATTTAAAAACCTCTCCTTTATGGCAGCTAAAGCATGAGGGATTATTCCCACTCAAAGACTGAAGGCATATGTAAACAGGCCAAGAGTGAATAAAGGGAAAGCATGGGATGGCATTCTGCCCAGTGGATCCTAAACCATCTACTGTTACAGGAGCCATGTCACCAAGGAAGTCAGGGCTCTTGCAATCTAGTCAATAATTTTCTGTCATAGAATCATAGAATCATAGAATGGTAAGGTTGGAAGGGACCTCAAAGATCATCTAGTTCCAACCCCCTGCCATAGGCAGGGACACCTCTTACTAGTACAGGTCACTCAAGGACTCATCCAACCTGGCCTTGAACACCTCTAGGCAGGGACCAGCCACAACCACCCTGGGCAACCTGTGCCAGTGTCTCACCACCCTCACTGCAAACAACTTCTTCCTAACATCCAGTTTCAATCTCCCCTCTGCCAGTTCAAACCCATCGGCCCTTGTTCTGTCATTGCAAGACTTTGTCAATAGTCCCTCTCCAGACTTCCTGTAGCACCCTTCAGATACTGGAAGGCTACTACAAGGTCTCCTACAAGCCTTCTCTTCTCCAGGCTGCAGAGCCCAAACTCTCTCAACCTGTCCTCATAGGAGAGCTGCTGCAGCCCTCTGAGCATCTTGGTGGCCTCCTCTGGACCCACTCCAACACTTCCATGTCCTTTCTGTGCTGGAGGCTCCAGAACTGCACACAGGACTGCAGGTGGGGTCTGACAAGAGCAGAGTAAAGGGGTAGAATCCCCTCCTTTGCACTGCTGGCCACACTGTCCCAAGGTCTGTCTCTCTTCTTGGAGAAAACATAACTTTAAAAACATAAAATAATAATATAAAAATATCCACCAGACCCCACAAGAAACATGGCTCTGAACCCCAGAAATCTTCAAAACTTTCATCTTATGAATGCGTTGAACCATTTGTTGTAGTCAATGGGCTGGCTTTTTTATGGGTTATGAACTGAATTAACCTTCCTGAGTGTAACCAGCGAGACGCTTAGTAAAAATATCCAAACAATCCAAGTATAGAAGCAAATGTTATCTTTAGCACTAACTGTGTTTGAAAATGCAACCAACACCATTTCATTGAACTAATTGTTTTAAAAAACCATGTGTTACTCATCTTCAGGGCAAGCTTCAACCTCTACTTCTCAAATGAAGGGAGTTTTTGAAGGCTTAGTAATTTAAGGTAGGATATTTGGATACAAAGACTTTTTACGTTCTTTAGCATTGTCTCTGCAAACTGGCTCAGACAGCTGTCTGCCGAGGGTAGTGTCCTCCTATAAGTCCTGCTTAGGTGCTCAGCTTTATCTGTCAATTAGATACCACTTAACTGTACAATGTTTTTAACTTAGAAAGTTAGATGTTGAAGCAATGTTCTGTCTTTTAAACTCCCTTTTCAGGTCTGGGTTTTCTAGGAATAATTAAATTTATTGGAGTAGCATTTGTCTACAAACAAGGTACACACATTCCTGGATGTATGTGATGACTCTGATCCTGGGCTGCATGTTAAGGAAGGAAGGAAGGAACTCAGAAGGAACTTGGAAGGAAGCAAAAGGAAGGAAGTAGAAGGAAGGAAAAGGAAGGAAGGAAGTAGAAGGAAGGAAAAAGAAGAAAGGAAGGAACCTGGAAGGAAGGAACTAAGAAGGAACTAGGAAGGAACTAGGAAGGAACTCGGAAGGAAGGAAGGAAAGAAGGAACTTGGAAGGAAGGAACTTGGAAGGAAGGAAGGAAGGAAGGNAGGAAGGAAGGAAGGAAGGAAGGAAAAGGAAGGAAAGAAGGAAGGAAGTAGAAGGAAGGAAGTAGAAGGAAGGAAAAAGAAGAAAGGAAGGAACCTGGAAGGAAGAAACTCGGAAGGAGGGAACTTGGAAGGAACTAGGAAGGAACTCAGAAGGAAGGAAAGAAAGAAGGAACTCGGAAGGAAGAAACTCGGAAGGAAGGAAAGAAGGAACTCAGAAGGAAATAAGGAAGGAAGGAAGGAAAGGAAGGATGGATCATTAGTCACTCACATAGAAAATTCAGTATAATTTCATTGTGTCCCAGGTTGGAAACTATAAGTTTAAAAAAAAAACAACCCTCTAGGGACTAGATGATTGCTATTCCACCCCATAATTCTGCTATCTCTTCATAAACCCAGGGCCAGGCCAACCTTTCCTCCCCCTCCAGCCTTGTATATGGAGCTGCTTTATCAGGACAAACATGTAAGAATAGGCCTGGTTTGGGGCCTCCAGAGGCTGTGGTTATGCCCATGGATGGCGGAGGCATGGGGTGGGGGGAGATTGGAGTACTGGGGATTGTAGATTTAGTTCAGGGTTGGGGGAAAATTCAAGGGAGTTCGCTTATGGATTCTGTGTCTGCCTTGTAATTTCTAACTGTAATTCTCTCTCCAAATGTAATTCTGTTTTTTCTCCAATTCATTTGAGAGGTTCACTCTGTCAGCTCTTTAAACCCACGACACACTGTAAGACAAAACTCAGAAGGCAAGAAAACTCCTTGGTTCATGGATTGGTGGCACAGTAAGGGAAAGTAGACACCACTGATTCATTTGTTACGGGAGAGCGTTCCAGACAGGTTGGTCATCAGGGCAAACTCAACTTCTTCTCTAGTCATAGTTGTGTGATTACGAAGATGCTCAGAGGGCTGGAGCAGCTCTGCTATAAGGACAGGCTGAGAGAGTGGAGTCTCTGCAGCCTGGAGAAGAGAAGGATTCCAGGAAGCCTTAGAGTAGCCTTCCAGGATCTGAAGAGGGTTACAGAAAGTCTGGGGAAGGGCAACTGACAAAGTCTTACAATGATGGGACAAGGGGCAATGGGTTTGAAGTGGCAGAGATTGAAACTGGATGTTAGGAGGAAGTTGTTTGCAGTAAGGGTGGTGAGGCACTGGCACAGGTTGCCCAGGGAGGTTGTGGCTGCTCCCTGCCTGAAGGTGTTCAAGGCCAGGTTGGACGAGGCCTTGAGTGACCTGTACTAGTGGGAGGTGTCCCTGCCTATGGCAGGGGGTTGGAACTGGTTGGTCTTTGAGGTCACTTCCAACCTTACCATTCTATGATATAGGGAATTCAAAGTATTTGGTTACCTCTTCCATTTGTGGCTCACTACCATTCAGTTACAGAGTTAAGGGGAGTTTCTAAAATATTTCAAAAGACTAATCATGCTACATGTTTTATGTAGATTCTGATTTGTTTCTTTTTTTTTAAGTTTTAATGTATAAATACTTAAACCTCCAAAAGCTTCCTAAAACTTTCTGTTTTGAGAGGATGTGTATAAAAAGGCACAAGAAAGATTTCATTCTGTGCACAACAAAGCAAACAATTTAACGTTAAAATATGAAAGCAAAGGGGATATTGACTCTTATATGAGCGGATGGGACTCGAGGTAATCCTGTAAGTTATGTATGTGACTATGTAACTAATTCATACTTTCATATTGATGACAAATATTTTCACACTAAAATAAGTACGGAGGAAAGGAAATTGACTATTAAAGATGTATGTAAAGAGGAAGAAGTAAATGATGTCCGGAAAATGACATGCCAATTATTATCAACCCTGTCAGCTTTCTTTTTAAATTTTCAAATTTGAAAGAATTCATAAAATCATAGAATGGTAAGGCTGGACAGGACCACAAGGATTATCTAGTTCTAACCCCCTGCCATAGGAAGGGACACCTCACACTAGTACAGGTCACTCAAGGCCTCGTCCAAGTTGGTTTGAACACCTCCAGGGAGGGAGCAGCCACAACCTCCCTGGGGAACCTGTTCCAGTGCCTCACCACCCTCACTGGAAAGAACTTCCTCCTAACATCCAGTCTAAATCTCCCCTCTCCAACTTCAAACCCATTGCCCCTTGTCCTGTCGTTCCAAGACCTTGTCAATAGTCCCTCCCCAGCCTTCCTGTACACCCCCTTCAGATACTGGAAGGCTACTCTAAGGTCTCCTGGAAGCCTTCTCTTCTCCAAGCTGCAGAAAGCAACTCTCTCAGTCTGTCATCATAGGAGATCTCCTGCAACCCTCTGATCATCTTCATGGCCCTCCTCTGGAACCACTCCACCACTTTCATGTCCTTGCTGCGCTGGGGGCTCCAGAACTGCACACAGGACTCCAGGTGGGGTCTGACAAGAGCAGTGTAAAGTGGCAGAATCACCTCCCTCGCCCTGCTGCCCACGCTTCTCTTGATGCAGCCTAGGACACGGTTGGTTGTCTGGGCTGCATGTGCACACTGCAGGCTCATGTTGAGCTTTTCATCAACACAGACCCCCAGGGCCTGTTCCTCAGGACTATTCTCAGCCATTCCCCACCCAACATGGAGTTGTGTTTGGGATTGTCCCTACCCAGGTGCAGGACTTTACACTTGGCCTTGTTGAATGTCATGAGGTTGGCCTGGGCACAGCTCTGTAACCTGTCCAGGTCCCTCTGGATGGATCCCTGCCCTCTAGCAAGTTGACTGTGCCACACAACTTGGTGTCATCCGCGAACTTGCTGAGGCTGCACTGATTCCTCTGTCCATGTCACTGACAAAGATGTTAAACAGAACTGGTCCCAGCACTGACCCCTGAGGGACACGGCTTGTCATTGGTCTTCAGGTGGACACTGTGCCCTTGATCACCACTGTCTGTGTTCGACCATCCAACCAATTCCTTATCCAGTGAGTGGTCCACCCATCAAGTCCGTGTTTTTCCAGTTTGGTGACCAGGATGCCATGTGGGACAGAGTCAAATGCTTTACTCAGGTCCAGGTAGATGCCACCCTTCCCTTGTCCACTGTCGCTGTGACTTCTTTGTAAAAAGCCACTAAATTAGTCAGGCAAGATCTGCCCTTGGTGCAGCCATTGCTGGGTACCACCAATCACCTCTGCTTTGTTCTCCATTTGCCTTAGCAGAAATTTCAGCAGGATCTGCTCCATGACCTTGCCAGGCACAGAGGTGAGGCTGACTGCTCTTAGTTTCCAGGGTCATCCTTTTTTCCCTTCTTGAAAACAGGTGTTATGTTTGCCCTTCTCCAGTCAGCAGGAA
>VWZE01020512.1:9283-31312 GCA_013396675.1 Eubucco bourcierii
ATTTCTGTAAATATTGTGTCTATAGTGTAAATATCTGCTGTACATTGTGCAAAGCTGTAAATAGAGCTTCATCATTTAACTTCCAGCCGACTGAGTGCTAGTCTGGGTCATTTTACAAAGTGTGGGGGGGGAGGAACTCCCAAACCTTCACGGGGGGGAAAAGTATCGCTTGCAAGTTTTCACTTTCTGTTTAAAAGAGTTTGGGGGGGTGGGGGTGGAAATGAAGGGTACTGCAGATTCCCTTGTATTCACACAGTGTGGTCAAGCTTCTCAAAGGCCATAGCAGATTTTCAGAAGGGCTGAGGAAACATGCACCTATCTGTGGTGTTAAATGAGAGCCTAATGTACTCCCAAAGGGAATAGGAAAAGAAAAGATGTTAATGCAATTACTGCTGATAACATTCTGAAAGACTATGTGTTTGAGAGAGAGAGAAATTAGCACATCATCTTGGAATCCTTAATTACTGGCATGTTAATTACACAACAAAGCTGTCCTCTTCTAATGAAAGAAATGAGTGAATATCAGAAGTGTTGTTCCATTTAATTCAGACAATGAGCACTGAGATCTAAAGTTGCAAGATGTAAATCTGGAAGAACTCCAAAGAAGTTGAGTGAGTCACAGTAGCTGAGATGCAGTGCAGTGAGGAAACCCACAAAGTACTCTGCCAGGAGGAGAGAAGCTTATGAGGTTAGTTCCCTTTGGTCCCTACACATGACTGGATACCAGTTAATACATGGTTTAGCTAACAACGTTGCCTTGCTTGGATTATTGGCCCCTTCCTGACAGAGTATTGAGTGAGAGACTCCTGTTCCCACAAAATTCCATATAGAGGTTGTTACTCTTGCATTAATTAGGAAGCAGAAGTAATTAGGGGGATGGGATTACTTCTGTGTTTAGCTGGTAACATATACAAATCATGAAAGAGAATTTTTCACTCAGACACAAATTAGGCTGTTACTCAGGCTGCTAATTAGGCTACTGATCCTACACAAGCCTGGCTGTTTTTAAGCAGGTGTAGGGTGCACAGCTTAGACTCGGTCTTCCACAAGGAAAACCCAGAATTTCTCCTTCTATAGAAATGACAAACACAATGAAGTGTAAGCTTTCCTGTGTCTTAGGATTGAAGGCTGGGTGTTTCTTCCCTGGATAATTTCTTATTGTTTTGAAATGGAAAGATCTGTTTTTCTCATGTAGGAGCCTTTAAGCAAAAAGCTGGCTAATGTGGGTGTTCTTTAGGTACAAAGTACTTCAGATATAAGGTGTAAAGTCAACATGAGAAGATAGAAAGCTTCTAAGGCTCCCTTTTTTTTAAATGTGTTTTTAATTTTTGTTTTCTTCATGAAAGAAAGGGGAAAACCATAGCACTATACTTCTCTGAACCACTCTTCCCTCCTTACCCTATACTCATGTTGCTGCAAACTTGCTTTTAGTACTGTCAGATGACCTGAACGACTTGAAGTGTTCAGAGCGTGCTTTGAAACCTGATCTCCACACTCTAGCATAATTCTGGTGATGCAAAATAATTCATGGAGACATAGGCGATGCAATTTTACTCATTCTTAAAGCTGCATAATCATTTAGGTTGGAAAAGGCTCTTTTAATATCAAGTTCAACTGTAAACCTAACATTGCCAAGCTCACCGTTGCATCACATCTACACACCGTTCAAATATCTCCAGGCATGCTGAGTAGCACTTCCCTGGGCAGCCTGTTACAATGCTTGACAAACTTTCCAGTGAAGGAATTTCCAATCTAAACCTCCCTCAGCGTGACCTGGAGCTGTTTCTTGGTGTTCTACCACTTGTTTCCAGGAAGAAAAAATTGACCCCCCCGTCTCACTACAATTCCTTTCGTATCGTGTTAGAGAGCAATAAGGGCTCCCGTGGGCTTCCATTTCTCCAGGCTAAGCCATTTGAGTTCCCTCAGCCAGTCCTCATAAAATTTGTGCTCTAGACCCGTTACCAGCTCCACTGCCCTTCTCTGGACGTGCATCGGCACCTCAATGTTATTCCTTGTAGTGAGGGCTCAAAATTGAGTGCAGTATGCAAAGTGTATCCTAAGCAGTGCCCACTACAGGGGAATGATCACTTCTCTGGTCCTGCTAGCCCCACTATTTCTGATATAAACCAGGATGTTATTTGCTTTCTTGGTCACCTGGGCCCCCTGGCTGTTGACCAGCACTCCTTAGGCGCAGGCAGCTTTCCAACCACCCTTCCCCAAGCCTGTAGCATTGTTTTGATCTGAGTGTAGGACCCAGCACTTGGCCTTGTTGAATCTCATACAATTGGCCTTGGCCCACCAATCCTGTCTGTCCAGTTCACTCTGTGGAGCCTTGCTACCCTCAGGCAGATGAACACTCCTGCCCAAACAAGGATGCAATTGATCTCTTCGTTTTAAGCAGCTTTTTTCCCTTTCCTAAATGAATGACAGGTTTCAATGGACGATCTCCTTTGACATATTTCTAGTGCAGTGCTGTCTTCTTTCATAGTCTTCTGTGACCTGACCTCCTTTAAGTGTTGGACCCAAAGCAGAAAAAGGCCACAGCTGACCTGGTGGGACTAGTACACTTTATTCTGGCTACAGCAGAGGAAAATTGCTATTTGGGTGAAGGAAAATAGAACCTAGTACACAGAAGGCCTATTAGAGTAACCATAGGAACGTGAGTGGCTGTAAGGTGGTTCAGATAAGAAGTTCAACTATTATTTAAACTTGTTAATAAAACAAAACCCCAGCAAAGGGATAAATTGTATCTTTCACAGTCTTCTGCAGCTTTTTGCAAGAGTAGGATGAGATTGGCATTTTACTTAGTACTGCTCATAAGCAAAGCTTATCTGAATTTTTCATCATATAGAGACCCAGCAGAGTAAAATAGACATTTCTGTAGTTCAGAAAAATTCTTGGGCAAATAAACCCTCATTTCCTTTAGATAATACTGCTTAGAATTCATGCAGAGCCCTAGCATGGAGTGGCTGGATTTTGTCAAAGATTTCTTCCCTTAAGGCTTTGTTCTTCCCTGGTGTTCTCTTTATGACTCATAGTGACACTAACAGGAGAAATGCATGCCTCGAGGAGAGCTTGGGTCCCCTTCAGTGAGAAAGCAAAGAGTAGGTTTATCAGGAAGGGATGGAAAAGGAGCAGAAGGAAAAGCTAGGCTTTGAAAGCTGTCTGTTTACAGGTTGGTGTATTAACTGTTCCACCAGCCACTGTGATGTGCTGAGCCTTTGCAAAGACACAGGATTGGTACCTCCTACATGGCCCATTGCAAGTTATATGCTAAGTAAAGCTAGGAAGGTGTTACAAGGATACTTTCAGAACTGAGCAGAGTATTCAGTGCTGTCACTTTCCCTGTTTGAGCTAATGTACAGCATAGTCAGTTTTGAAACTGATCTCGAGTGGGGAAGAATAGAGCACAAAGTGAAATATTATAGAATCATAGAATGGTAAGGTTGGAAGGGACCTCAAGGATCATCCAGTTCCAACCCCCTGCTATAGGCAGGGACACCTCCCACTAGCACAGCTCACTCAAGGCCTCCTCCAACCTGGCCTTGAACACCTCCAGGGAGGGAGCATCCACAACCTCCCTGAGCAACCTGTGCCAGTGTCTCACCACCCTCACTCCACACAACTTCCTCCTAACATCCAGTCTAAATCTCCCCTCTGCCAGTTCAAACCCATTGCCCCTTGTCCTGTCATTACAAGACCTTGTCAATAGTCCCTCCCCAGCCTTCTTGTAGGCTCCCTTCAGATCCTGGAAGGCTACTCTAAGGTCTCCTGGAAGCCTTCTCTTCTGCAGGCTGCAGAGCCCCAACTCTCTCAGCCTGTCCTCACAGCAGAGCTGCTCCAGCCCTCTGAGCATCTTCATGACCTCCTCTGGACCTGCTCCAACACTTCCATGTCCTTCCTGTGCTGGGGGCTCCAGAACTGCACACAGGACTCCAGGTGGGGTCTGAGGAGAGCAGAGTAAAGGGGCAGAATCCCCTCCCTTGCCCTGCTGCCCACACTGCTCTTACTGCAGCCTAGCACTCGCTTGCTGTCTGGGCTGCACTCACACTGCAGGCTCATGTTGAGCTTTATGAGTCATAAGCTATAGTGAAAGGTTAGGGCCAGATTCCTTTGGGCTGAGTGGCAAGGAGACTGTAAAGGTTAGAGTTGGTACTATGGTGATCCATTCTTCCAGATCATGCCTCAGTGGTGGAGACAGCTGTGTTGTGCCCACTTCAGGAGCCCTCTTTCCCAGCAAATGGTGCTGTAGACACAACTTCTACATGACACAGAGTGGAGTCAGCAAGCTGTAGATATATGGGTTGTTTTTTTTCTTTCATTTAAACAAAGAAATTATTCTTCTTCCCTTCCTGTTCTGAAAAACATGTAGTCAATTTCATCTTGCCTAAAATGCACATCAGTTCAAACAATAACAGTTTAGACACAGCATCTCAAAATTGATTTCATTTTCATTGTAACCCTAGTGCTAGACCTCCTTACTGGTTTCTGCCTCAGAGTCTCAGTCAGACCTCTCTGTTGATCTGCTTAACCTCTTCCCTGCCAGTCACAATTACACAGTGACCTTCCAAGAGGTTGTCCTGGATATCTGGGGAGGACAGCTCACTCCATGCAGAAAGACTCAAAACTGGCCACTAGGGAAGAAATATATGAGAGCCATTTATAAGATTGCATATACCTGTCACCTCAATTCCCTGCTTGCAATAACCCAGGAGGAAAAAGAAGCATCTCCTAGATTTGATGATGTGGCTTTTTCAGCCTGTTTGGCCATAAGCCCAGGGAGAATTTTAAATGGTGCATTAATTTCAACTATGGAGGCAGAAAAATAAGAAATGTGCATATTACAGTGAAGGTTGCATCTGGGATCCCATGCGAGATTGCTGAGCTCACATGCTTGACCTGCCATGGGTTTACACATCTGAGCTTGCACAGCAAAACCTGGAAAAGAAACTGAGTGATGAACCCTGGGAGAGATGTCTCATGGTGCATCAATACCTTAAAGGGATGAAACAACCTAATAATACAGTTGCTCTACATTTTGTAGCATCAGCTCCCGTGTGTCTGAGCAGAATCAAAGGCCTGAGGGACAGGTGTGGACTGCTTAGAAGCACTCGTGCAGGACTCCCCACCCTGACTCTGTGCTGGCACTGCAGGGCTTTTCATTTCTGCTGCCCCAGGGAAGGGGTTCTCAGGTATGAAATTGTGCAGTGCTATTGTCAGACCTGTCCCCAGCCCACTGCACTGTTCAAATCAGTCACATTGTACCGGTGCTTGGCAGTGGTTGGTTTACAGTCACACATAATGATCTTAAAGGCCTTTTCCAAACCCAATGTTCCCATGATTCTAAGATGCTGGGGAATTACAGTGTGCCTGAATGTATTGCTCTCTCAGGAGTGCTGGAAGTGTGTTCAGACCTTGAAGGGTTGAAGAAGAGTAGGTTGGGATGTCAGTTTGACTGAGTATGCCTCCTTTTTGAAAACACACTTTCAGTTACTTCCTCACTACAAAAGGACAGGACTAGGAGCAATGGGTTTAAACTGGCAGAGGGGAGATTGAAACTGGATGTCAGGAGGAAGTTCTTTACAGTGAGGGTGGTGAGGCATTGGCACAGGTTGCCCAGGGAGGTTGTGGATGGTCCCTCCCTGGAGGTGTTCAAGGCCAGGTTGGATGAGGCCTTGAGTGAGCTGTGCTAGTGGGAGGTGTCCCTGCCTATGGCAGGGGGTTGGAACTGGATGATCCTTGAGGTCCCTTCCAACCTTACCATTCTATGATTCTATGATTAAAAATCCCCAAACTTTATAAACTCATTAATTTCCTCCCTGTGAAAGGGACTGTCTTAATAGTCCTGGACAATTATTTGTCTACAGAAGAAAGTAAAATCCTCTATGTCTTTCCCATAAGAGGAAAAGTAGGAAATTAAATCCCTGGAGCCCATGCAATATCTGGCCTCTCTATTAGAGTAAATGCAGTAAAAATATTTTCTTGTTGCATTTAAGAAGGCTTGATAAATGCAGTAAAACTTTTTTTCTTGTTGCATTTGAGAAGGACCAAGCCTGGAGTCAATTCTGTGAACAGTTAAAATAAGAAAGTTTTGATTTGGTATTCTTATGAGTTGGAGGGGAGAACATAGCAAAGAAAGGTGTGGAGAAGACAGGACCCTGAGCAGAGAGTGTTCACAGTTTTGTTATTTCTTCTGCATGTTTGATGCTGTGTGCAGGTTCTCTTTACTGTGTGTGAGATGCCCATGAAAAAATCACACAGCAGGGTTCAGTTCACACCATGGTGGGGATTGCTGTGGTGTGTATCATCTTTGGGCTTCTAAGCACTGGACAAAGAGCCACTAATTCATTGCAAGCAGTGATGCAGTTACAGAAATGTTCTATTTCCAGCTGCCAATTTTCCACTTATATGGCTGGCTGAAAGAATTTCAAGCCTTCTTGCCTGTTCTGCTTTGTTACAAAATATTATCAACTGAATTTTCACTATCTGCATTAATGGGCTGTGCAGGTACTGCATGTAAATAGCAGGTGCCATCTCTCCTTTGAAATTTCAAAGAGGTTCTTTTCTGTCTCTGAGGAGGGTTTGAAACCTTCTTAAACACCAGGATTTTTTCAGTAAGGAGAGCTGGGTTTCCTTCTTCCCATTTATTTCCCTTTCCTTTTGCTTTCTGGAGGAGAGGGTAATACTAGCTGGATTCATATGCATGAACTCTGAGTATGCCTTGCTACTTACTGGTGGTGTTGCTTCCTAAGCACTCTCTGGGGATACAAGCAGTCACTTTGCAGCTTGCTGCTTGTCTTTTCCCATCAAGGATTTCCAGGAAGACAAGTTTGCTACAGAAAACTGAGGAATTTGGGGTTGTCCTAGAAGAGATGTCGGAGCAACACCTGAAGAGCTTTTCTCCATAGGAGCTCGGGGTTCAGCAATTGAAATAGCCCTTCAAGACTCTAAAAGTGCCTCTCCTTATTTCATTTGCTCATTGATGATGTGTGCCAAGAGGGCTGTATTCCTAAATCATGTAAATTTAATGTTACCCAAGCATCTGATGGGTTTTAGCCATTCTCAGGGGTAAATACAGGGAACTGCTGTACATGGATCCAGTGTCCTCACACTCGCCTCTGGTGTCACAGAAAGTGTGCTCTGTAGTGTCCTTCTTCCTCTCCATCTCTGCCTGAAGTCTACACATCTCAGTTCTGACCATCATCTCACCTTCCACTGAGGTTTGAAAGCAAGCAAGTGGACAGGTGGAGTGCAGCCAATGGTTTGTAATTAAAGATCACAACACTTGCCAAGTGTCATTCTTCAGCTATCAATTTGTCACCTACAGCTGCAAATATGCCTGAGAGCAGCATCTTACTATGCAGCTGACACAGACACAGGTGTAAGAGTTTCTTTGTTCTCTCTTCATCTTTATCTACACCCGAACAGGAGTCTGCTAATATTCCACTCTTGATTTTGGCCTGTAGGTTGCAACACTGATTTAACTATGCATATGCAGACCTGTTTGTCATCCTTGCTCTCTGTCAAGGTGAGAGCTGCACATGAATCTAATACATATACAATAAAAAGTACTTTTGGAAACTAATACTGGGTTGGATATATATATATATTTATTTTTTTTTTTTTTTCTTAAACTCAAGATGTTCTTTTGAAAAACTGGTCATGGACCAATCCAGACTGTAAAAACCAACCTGGTTTCATTGAATCATAGAATCATAGAATGGTAAGGTTGGAAGGGACCTCAAGGATCATCTAGTTCCAACCCCCTGCCATAGGCAGGGACACCTCCCACTAGTACAGGTTACTCAGGGCCTCATCCAACCTGGCCTTGAACACCTCCAGGGAGGGAGCAGCCACAACCTCCCTGGGCAACCTGTTCCAGTGCCTCACCACCCTCACTGTAAAGAACTTCCTCCTGACATCCAGTCTAAATCTCCCCTCTGCCAGTTTAAGCCCATTGCCCCTTGTCCTGTCATTGCAGGACCTTGTAAATAATCCTTCCCCAGCCTTCCTGTAGGCCCCCTTCAGATACTGGAAGGCTACTATCAGGTCCCCTCGAAGCCTTCTCTTCTCCAGGCTGCAGAGCCCCAACTCTCCCAGCCTGTCCTCATAGGAGAGCTGCTCCAGCCCTCTGAGCATCTTTGTGGCCCTCCTCTGGACCTGCTCCAACACTTCCAACTGAAGTCAGTAATACTACAGCAGTTTAAAAGAGAGGGAGAAGAGATTATGTAGAGCCAAAATGTTAAAGAACAAATGGATCTGTTTAAGCAGTTTGTGAAAGACAGTTGTAAGGGACTAAATAATTACCCATTCCATCTTCTGAATGTAGGATTGTTCTTGGTTCATTAATCAACACTTTATTCAAGTAATTCCAAATGATAGGGTTTCTACCATTTTCCTCATCATTTCCTCACAATTAAAAAAAAAAATAAATCATAATGTCCCTGATCTTCAGTACAGGTGCAATTTCTTCTCAGTTTCTGCTGGGGCATACTAACGACAAAATAGGACTTGAGCTTTACCTGTAGCCTGCCATCTCTTCTCAGATATTTGAAAGATTTTTTTTTTTCACTATCACTACACCATCTCTATCATGCACTTCTCTGATAGTTAGGACAGATTTTCTCACTTTACTATTCAGTGAAGGAAAAGGTCTCTAAAAATGAATGCTATACCCCACCACAGAACAAAAGTTAGTTCATCTTCTGAGCCACAAGGTGCATAGGTAGCCTAGAGAGCAGCAAAAGGGATCTGTTAACATCACCAGACCTGGTTTCACCAATTCACCATTGACTACCATTAGGTTCATCAGCACTATGAAGCTTCATTTGGTATTATTTATTGCCTCATTTTTCCAACAACCCAGATCATTCTCTGCCCTAACATAAGCCCCTGAGTTTCCCCAAGTCAGATCTAACCGTGGTGTTATAGACTTCTCATTCTTCCTCAGCAAATCCTGGTTTTAATCTCACAGCAGTAGGAAATGAAACCAGCCAAACCAAACCAAACCTAATCAAACCAAACCAAACCACCTTGAATAAAGTTCTTTCCCAAAGCTTAGAGAAATGCTTGGAGATGATTCAATTCCCTTTTCCAGCTTTACAAAGCAAAATCTATTGTAAAGTTAAGGAAATTACTTTTACACTTTGCCCTCCCTGTGCTCCCTGGATGCTTCCCTTTATTTTATGACCCATTACACCCACCAGGAGCTGAAGAAGGAGCTGATGATGAGCATGGAGCACTGGGCAAACTATCACTGTCTCTTAGCCAGCTGCTATTCATAAAGTGCTGCCAGCTCCTGCCCCCATTCCCTTCTGTCATTGCTTGTCCTTTCTGCTGTTTACAACACAGGCATTGATATCAACTGTAAATGTCAAATGTGTGTCATTATTAATTCCTTTTTACATTGGAAGCTGCTGTGGAATAAAACTGAGGGCAATTCAGAAACTTGAGAAATATCACTGAAGAGCAGGTGGTAAGAGAGGTGAGTAAACTGAGAAGGATAGAGTTAGTATGTACTGGAGGTGGTAATTTGAGGTCTCCTTTCAGTTTGGTCATTGCCTATAGGTCACCCACACTTGTATGTGGCTTTGGAAGCAAAGGTGACAGATTGTGTGCTACATTATGTAGCACTGGAGGAACAGTATGGGACTGACCCTACCTATAGACGAGTAAAGGTGAGCTGGGGACCCAATCCACCAAAGTACCCTAGTTTCCATTTCCTGCAACTCAAATCATATTTGCTGTAGTCTTAACTGTGAGTGAAAGGCAAAACCTGAGACTGTTACAGTACTTCTTTCTTTTCTAATGTCAGCTGTAAAAGTTTATCACGTAGCTCAATGCACCCTGTAGAGCCAGAACAGCAAAGCAAATAAACCAGAGAAAGGTGGCTTTATTAATGTCTCTCTGACAGGATAGTTTTATGGTAGTGAAAGGATACAGATATGATTGAAAGTAGGACCTTGCCTGAGCTAAAAAAATAAGTTCTTATGCAAGGTACTTGAGAAGAATATTTATATAAATGGAAGAAAGAAGGGAGCAAAGTTGTATTCTTCACCAGGCAAGTGAAGGAGTGGAGACAGTGGCTAAGGAAGAGAATCATAGAATGGTAAGGGTGGAAGGGACCTCAAGGATCATCTAGTTCCAACCCCCTGCCATAGGCAGGGACACCTCCCACTGGCACAGCTCACTCAAGGCCTCCTCCAACCTGGCCTTGAACACCTCCAGGGAGGGAGCAGCCACAACCTCCCTGGGCAACCTCTGCCAGTGCCTCACCACCCTCACTGCAAACAACTTCCTCCTAAAATCCAGTCTGAATCTCCCCTCTGCCACTTCAAACCCATTGCCCCTTGTCCTGTCATTACAAGACCTTGTCAATAGTCCCTCCCCAGCCTTCCTGTAGCCCCCTTCAGATCCTGGAAGGCTACTCTAAGGTCTCCTGGAAGCCTTCTCTTCTCCAGGCTGCAGAGCCCCAACTCTCCCAGCCTGTCCTCACAGCAGAGCTTCTGCAGCCCTCTGAGCATCTTTGTGGCCTCCTCTGGACCCGTTCCAACACTTCCATGTCCTTCCTGTGCTGGGGGCTCCAGAACTGCACACAGGACTCCAGATGACTTCTGGTAAAATTAATTTTGTTTTCACTTACTTATTTTTAATGCAGAATGGTTCTTCTCTTCTAGGTCTTGAAGTGACTTTTCTTTCCCTGTTAAGATAGGATATGAAACTGGCTGACCTGAGCCTATCTTCCTCATTTAAACAAGATGAATACTTTGCCTTGTGCATTGCAATGTTGTGGTTTAATAGACCCAGCTGAAAGCCAGGAGACCACAGCTTTGTTTTGATCTCTGTAACAGGTCTGTAGCACAGGCCTGGGCCGAGTTATGTCCTCAATCTTTGTCTCATTTACCTGTCTCAAAGTGGAGGTGGTGGGAATAATCTACCTTGTTTAGCCCATATTGAGTACCCCTGATAACAATACTGGAGTCAAGCTTGTGTGGAAAGGACTGGTGATGCCTTGGCATACATATTCGAATACTTACTTGAATCTAGATAAGATTCCAGACACTTGAGTAGCTGCTTTTTGTCCTGATCACTTGAAGGAAAGCTTCATAACTCACTACTGGCAGTCCTGTAGGCTATAGGATCATTGGAAAAGTATTATCCTATGGTGCCTTCACGGGATCTCGTTATTTGCTGCCCTACTCTGTTGAGGTTTGGTGGGATTCTAGCATGAGGCTGTGTCTTTGACAAGGCAACAAAACTCTGAAACCATCATAGAGCACAGCATAGTGTAGCTCAAAAGTGCCTCTATTGGCTTTGACACTCACTCCAGTGCAAGTTCTACTTGACCTAATTTTCCATGCTGTTTCAGCCTGATCACAGCTAATACCCCTGAAATGTTTCCAATACTTGCACTCAGAGATTTTGTGCATTCTGCAGTGCAGTACCATTGGCATTTCCTGAGCAAAGCAGATGCTCAGCAGCTCTGAGTGGTTTTATTTACGCTGTATTTTCATCCTAGGCTTTGGCTCCACATACCCTGCTACTTTGCCCAAGCTGATCTCAGCTGCAGGGAAACTGAACATAGCATCCTGCCTTCATGTGACAGAAGCCTGACCTTGCTGCCCTCTCATCCCTCTCCTCCTTATACTCATCCTCATATGGCGAAGGAGAATTAACTTGAGAGACATAGGCTACCTGTGCCTCACTCAAGCCCACACTGAGATGGGGGACGTGAAACAAATGGGAGTTCTGACCATGGTTTGCAATTCAAGAGAGCCTGACACTGTAAGTTCTTTTTGGCAGCTACCACAAAGTCAGTCAGCAACAGGGGTCTTTTCCAGGCAGACCTGCTCCCGTTTTGATATGGACTCCCAAAACATAAGGCTCAAGCATGCCTTGGGATGATAATTTCCTTTTCTTGTGCCATGTACCTTTATTTTTCCTTCTCTCAGGCGACTACTTTTTCACTTTGCAATGCCATACAAGAGCAGCCCACATGCTGGGCATCAAATGGATATTATACAGGTTCACATCTCAGCAATTTATCTTTTGCTGGCTTGTTTGAAACTCCAAGTACCAATCTGGCTTTTAATACCTTTGATACTACTAAATTTGAAGTGACTCTGAGGGATAGCTACACAGATTCATAAAGCTTTTTACATAGCCTCAGCTTCAATCTAGATTAATGTTTCTCTTTATTCCTCCCCATAAAAATCTTAGAGTAAGTAGGTGGACAGCTAGGCAGGCTTTTGGGTTGTCTGACTGGGATCTGTCACACTCCTCAGAGACTTCACACCAGCAGAGAAGTAAATACAATTCACTTTGGATTTTGCACACAGTCTTAAAGCTACTGGGCAAACAAAAACAAATTCAGGACTACACATTAAGAAGCTCAAATTTCATTTCAGCTGCTGTTATTAGGAGAAGCCCAGAGCTAAACAATCCAGCTTCAATATCAGAAGCATCGTTTAATCATCCCATTTGTGCAGTCACCAAGCAAACACACTCTCCCTGTCTAAAAAACTGTTGGCAAGAGGAGGGGGTGATGATAATGTGATTGGCTGTAAGCAGGAGCAAAAAGTATGTATTGAAACTATAAGGGCTGATGAAAGATGATGACATCAAAGCTATGTTCACTTGGTGACTGAATTGCCTCTCCAGACATGGCCATAAAGTACCTTCTGGAGGCAGTTGCCCTCCCAATGCTGCAATATAGGTCTGAGTAGGGCACGTGGGGAAGCTGAAATTTGACTACCCTTGTTTGACAATCTAGAGGGGATGGTTGTAAACAGTCCTAAATCCTGTCATATAAAATTACTCTTTAAAGGCTGCTTGAGAGCGTGAGGAAAGTAGAACTTAGTGTTTGGGGGGGGGTTTTGTTGTTTGTTTGATTGTTTTGTTGGAGTTTTATTTTGGGGGGCTGGGGTTTATGGATGTTTGGTTTTGTTTTGTTTCTTATTGGTTTGGCTTGTAGTTTTTGGGGTTTTTTTCTAATTCCTGGCTCTTTCCCAGTAATAGTTATAGTCACTGAGTGCATCAGCATGCAGAGTCACATGCTTTCCCCTGAAAATGAGGCTGTACAAAGTATGGGAAGGTCTATCATAGAATCACAGAATCATAGAATGGTAAGGTTGGAAAGGACCTCAAGGATCATCTAGTTCCAACACCCTACCATAGCCTTCCAGTATCTGAAGAGGGCCTACAGGAAGGCTGGGGAGGGACTATTGACAAGGTCTTGCAATGACAGGACAAGGGGCAATGGGTTTGAACTGGCAGAGGGGAGATTTAGACTGGATGTTAGGAGGAAGTTCTTTGCAGTGAGGGTGGTGAGGCACTGGAACAGGTTGCCCAGGGAGGTTGTGGCTGCTCCCTCCGTGGAGGTGTTCAAGGCCAGGTTGGACAAGTCCTTGAGTGAGCTGTGCTAGTGGGAGGTGTCCCTGCCTATGGCAGGGGGTTGGAACTAGATGATCCTTGAGTCCCTTCCAACCTTACCATTCTGTGATTCTATGATTCTTTCTGCTGGGGGAGATAATCATCCTCAGAGCAAAAACTCAACAAATTTATCTTAAACTCCTCATTCTTTTTGCCAACACACTTCACTGGTAAGTGTAAACAGAGGAGACAGGCTTGAAAAAAGAGGCTGGAGTAAGGTCCTGCACTACATCCTGACATTCAATCTGCTGCAGAAGTGACAACCTGGAACAGGAGAGGACAGCAAATAGTTGAAGGCAAAGCATTTCAGCTGGTCCTGGATGCCTTGGTCTGGTAGTCTGCATCCCATAGCCAGCAGCAGCTGCAGGCAGATCTCATAGTCCCTGTGTCTCAATTTTCTCTTTTGTAAAGAACGTCAGTAATAATGCAACTACCTGCCTCAGAGAAGTCCAGGAATTAATTAGTGTTAGTAAAGCACTTTGAAGATAAGATCTAAGTGTTATTATTAATAATTTACCTGCAATTTGCTCTGTGCCTTAAGATAGAAATAATTTACCATGAAATAATGTGATACTACCTAGGGCAACATTAAGGTCTTGAATGGATGTGAAGGGCTTACATTACTGTTAATGTAAACTACTATGTAAAGGTGCCAAAATCAGAACTGGGCTTTATGTAAATACATGCTCAGAACCTCATTGTATCACACAGAATTAATATTTATAGGATAGAAGGACCTTATGAATTATAAGTTACCTGTTACCTGGAATATATACAAAGGTGCAGACTTAGAAAGGGTAGTCCCTCTAAGAAAGGGAAAATTAAATCATAACATGCAGTTATATATAATAACTGTGTGTATATGCCAATATCTAATCTATATCTATAGCTATATCTGTATTTGTCTAACAGGGCACTAAGTGAAATCTTCATCACAAATATTTGCTTTGCCACAGAAGTGAGGTCTTAAGCTTTAAGGCAACCAGATTTAGGGCTGAAAATCCATGAACGCAAGTAGAGAGACCCAGAGACCCGTGGCAGTTCCTCCTGTCAGAAGAATCAGAGACAGGCAAGCCATGCTCAGCTGGCATTCTTGGTTTATAGGAGAGAAAATGAGGCAACTCCAGCAGTGCCCTGGTCCTTCCTGTATGTGGGTAATGAGAGATGCTCACCGAGTGTGCATGGCTCGTATACTTCTGTTCAGCTACAGACCACACTACAATAACTTGCCATGGAATTGACTTTTATTTGTGTGATAAATGTACATAAGCCTCTAGTAACACTTCCTGAATCTCTCCTTTAAACCCTTTCCAGGGATTGAGACACATTTTACTTCTATAGTTTATGAAGATGGCACAGCCAAAAGGCATCAAAGGGGAGAGAAAGAGACCTGTCTGAATATGGAATTCTTGGCAGCTGCCACAACTCTGACTCGTGTCAGAAAGTATCTTCACTTCCAGTCTGGGGGGCAAGTTCTGGGTTAATTTTATTCACAGAGTTTAGCCAGCAGCATGAGGAAGACTTAGTGTTTTTAGTGGCTGATAAGCTGTGTTCAAGATTTTATCATATCTATGACATAATATCTTTCTGAAGTCTTATCAAATTTATCATAGCATCATAGAATGGTAAGGTCGGAAGGGACCTCAAGGATCATCCAGTTCCAACCCCCTGCCATAGGCAGGGACACCTCCCACTAGTACAGCTCACTCAAGGCCTCCTCCAACCTGGCCCTGAACACCTCCAGGGAGGAACAGCCACAACCTCCCTGGGCAACCTGTGCCAGTGCCTCACCACCCTCACTGCAAACAACTTCCTCCTAACATCCAGTCTAAATCTCCTCTCTGCCACTTTAAACTCATTGCCCCTTGTCCTGTCATTACAAGACCTTGTCAATAGTCCCTTCCCAGCCTTCCTGTAGCCCCCTTCAGATCCTGGAAGGCTACTCTAAGGTCTCCTTGAAGCCTTCTCTTCTCCAGGCTGCAGAGCCCCAACTCTCTCAGTCTGTCCTCACAGCAGAGCTGCTGCAGCCCTCTGAACATCCTCATGGCCTCCTCTGGACCCGCTCCAACACTTCCATGTCCTTCCTGTGCTGGGGGCTCCAGAACTGCACACAGGACTCCATTTGGGGTTTCTGGATAGACAACATGTCCAGAACATGGTTTCCCCTTTAGAAACCTGTAATAACTACTTGTTTGGAGCCAGCAAGTGAATTTTTACTAATTCCTGAAGTCTCAGGAGAGTAGTGAATTTCATGCTAAATTTATTCAGAGTAGATGCACCCTTTTATAAAGTGCACCTGCTCAGACTTGCAGAGGAGAAGGCAGGCCCTGCTCCCATATCTCTAAGGAGGACCTCTGTTTCCTGCATTTATTTATTTATTTTTATTTAATTCATTCTTGGGATGATAATGGAGGAAAAGGGTTATCAATTTGTGGAGCAGTTCTAAAAACATAGAAGGAAAATCATCTTGCTGCTCTATGCAGCTCTAAGGCTGTTCAGTGAAAAATTCCAGCACACCAAAAAGGAAAAATAAAAGACCAAAACCCAAACCAGATAAGAAATGTTCATCTCCTGATCAGACTGTGAAATTACCATGGGCATTGCCAAACTTTGTGGATGGCAGAGGCTATTTTGCAGTGACATGAGGCAATCTCAAGCACCACTATAGTCTGGGCAGTGCCTGGCTGGAGAGCAGCCCTGAGGAGAGGGACATGGGAGTGCTGGTGGCCGAGAAGCTCAGTCTGAGCTGTCAGTGTGCTCTTGCAGCCCAGAAAGCCAACCAGAGCCTGGGCTGCATCAGGAGAACTGTGGCCAGCAGGTGGAGGAAAGAGATCTTTCCCCTCTACCTCACACTGGTGAGACCACACCTGGAGTACTGCATCCAGTTCTGGTGCCACTATCACAAGAGGGATATGGATGTGCTGGAAGGTGTCCAGAGAAGGGTCATCAGGATGCTCAGAGGGCTGGAGCACCTCTGCTATGAGAAGAGACTGAGGGAGTTGGGGCTGTTCAGTCTGGAGAAGAGGATGCTCTGAGGTGACCTTATTGTGGCCTGAAGAGTATCTGAAGGGGGCCTGCAAGAAAGCTGGGGAGGGACTTTTGAGGCTCTCAGATAGTGATAGGACTAGGGGGAATAGAGCAAATCTAGAAATGGGTAAATTCAGACTGGATGTTGGGAAGAAGTTCTTCAGCATGAGGGCAGTGAGAGCCTGGGATGGGTTGCCCGGGGAAGTGGTTGAGGTTGCATCCCTGAAGGTGTTTAAGGCCAGGCTGGATGAGGCTGTGGCCAGCCTGATCTAGGGTAGGGTGTCCCTGGCCATGGCAGAGGGGTTGGAACTAGATGATCCTTGTGGTCCCTTCCAACCCTGACTGATTCTATGATTCTGTGATGTGTCACATTTGCAAAATTGTAAGCCCAGCATCCCAGACTACTGACCTTCTCCAGCTGGATCATCCATGGCATAAACCCACATTCTGTGTCCTTTGTTTTACTGTAGTGCATCTGTCCCATTAACAAGGGAGACTGGAAGTATGACAGCTCCTCGTACGTCCATATTTCAAGGCACTTGGCAGGGGCAGGGCTTATGTGGCAAATCTGTGAGAAAGCTCATTAGTACACCAGGCTCTTCCTGCCCCTCAGCTTCTTCTCTTGCAAAATGTGGCTGGTACTGATTTCCTTCATAAAGTACTTTGAGGACAGTGAAAACACAGAGCCTGAGTGGGATATCATTCTGACAGAAATAAGTGTAAGGAAAAAAATCCTGCCCTAGAGTGTCTATAGCCTCAGGCTCCAATCATGCAATGTATTCAGCACGCACTGCACTTTGTCCTCTGTGAGCAGTTGGGTTGACTTCAGTGCTGCCTAAGGTGTACCTTTCTAGTGCCTAAAGTTAAACACATACAAGTCTTTGACAAGTCATGGGCCAAGTGCTGCAGCCTTGTCGAGTTGCCTTTGCTGTGGATCTCTGAACCAGTGGGGAGTTCTCCTTAAATAAATGAAATAAGTTCTGATGAGAGGCTCTTTCTAATGACAAAAGGCAGAGATGAACAGAAAATACAAAAAGGAGAGAGAAGGCAGGAGTGAAGCACATGACAACATCTCTCATGGCTATCTGGAAAGGAAAAGTTGCCAATATTCCACATGGGATGGTTGAAAGAGTGTAGGGATCGCTGGGCAAATCTGCTAGACATCCATAAGCTGAAAGGTTGAAAACTGCTGCTCTAGGTATTGGGCATGGAAACATCTCCCTTGCTGGTCATGCAGCTGTAAAAGTGATAAATGAGATATGGAAAGAAACAGGCAGTTCTGTAAGAATGTAGATTATCTCTGTCAGGGAAGAGACAATGTACTGGCAACTCATTAGTACCTGAAGCAAATGGCAAATAGAAACAAAGAGAGAAAATAGGTCTTAGAGGAGGGGAAATAGCTCAACACAACATTTTTTTCTTGATGTTTGGCTTTCATAACAGTGCAGTAGCCAACTAAGCTGTTTCTGAGCACCTAGAAACAGAGTTCAGTAATCAGACAGCCCTGGCACCAGCAGCAGGCATCACCTAGCAGCTGGGGATGGCAGGGTGATCATTTGTTTGCACTTGAAGCCCAAATCAATGCATGCCACACAGGGTGAACAACAGAGTGATGCAGGGCTGGGAACCTTAAATGCAGCTCACGGCAGGGTGAAATAGCTTGGCCGCATTTATGAGTTCTTCCCACTACTATTACAAAGTTTGAAAGGTAAAAATTTGTGTTCCCTCCTCTGTCTCTGCCTGTGGGAGCAGAGGGGACACACACACATATTCTCCTTTGGGGCATCCCTCAGCCCTTCCTTATGCTTCCTGAGCTCAAACTCTTAGCATGTTTCCACTGGTGCAGTTAAGTGTGTCCTGAGAATTTATTTCTGCTGCTGTTTGGTTAAATACAAATCTAAGCTCCTTTTCAGACATGGCACTCCTGAACTGTCACCCTTCTCCCTTACTCTCAGAGCTGATGGAACAATTTAACAGCCTTATGGAGCAATTTAGCAGCCTTAACTAGATGTTATCATCATTTCTGTTTTGATGTGTTAATGCTAATTTGCATCCTGATTCCCTTTTACCTTCAAATTTAATAGAAGACAAGAGTTCTTCCCTTTTATTCCTCCCCCCCCCTTTTTTTTTTTAATTTTCCTTTTTCTGTTGTTTTTGTTTTCCTCTTTAATAGGGAGAAAGACATTTAAAAAAGAAGAAATAAATATGAATACTGAAAGAGCTCCAGGTGAAAGGCAGTAAAAAGACTGCTTGCTGCTCCCTCTTGAACTGACTGGCAGTAACTTCTGCAGCCCTGCTGGATTGGCTGCTGCTAGTACTGTGGGACTCCTATCTCTGCTTTGTTAAATCCTTTAAACTCTTACAAGTCTGGAAAAGGAAGCAGGGCTGCAGCAGCAGCAAGTTTCTCAGGAGCCTTGGAAACAGAACAAGATGGCACAGCATTGTCCCTTTAACTTTCCCAAGAGCATTGCAGACCTAGCTCCTGTCTTCCCCTCTCTGACTGGCAAGCACTGTAGCTGCCACACAAAGACTGATCTCATCTGAAAGGTGAGGGTCTTATTTATTTTGTCTTTGTCACCTTTCTGGGACAACTGAACTGGCCCTTACAAGATGCACCAAGGAAGAGAAGGAGCAGAATTAAGGAGAGAATGGAAAACCAACGTTTTGGATCTCCTGAAGGGTTTTGACCCACATAGTACCTCTTGTGAGTTCTTCTGTCTGATGACTTCCTTTTTGGAAAAATACATTCTGTGCGAGATGTGAGCTCTGAGACCCCATCACAGACATACATGCCCACATATTTCCCAGTAAAGTTCTCAACATTTGGCCCTCAGATCTGCCTGTTCAGTGCTGCTCCAGACTTGCCTTTCCTAGTGCTGCATGGAGATGGGAGTGCAGCCAGAAAAGAGTTAAACAGAGGAGCAGATTCTCCCAGAGTTTAGTGTTGCCTCTTGCCCACCCACAGGGTGTATAAAAGCCAAAGGAAAGCTCACAGTAACTAAGCTGCTGCATCAACATGCAATAGAATAAATACTTCAGGCTGGATTTGTGAGATGCTGTGAAGGTTTCTGAGGAGCTGTTTCACTCCTCTCTGTTGTTTAGTCTTATGGGGTGCAGAGACAAGGAGACAGTTGTACATTCCTTGCTCTCCTCTCTCAATAGACCTGTCTTTCTGAGCTGACACCAGTGGGAGCCATGTCAGAGAAATCTCCACTTAGACAGTGCTGCCCTTTTACTCCTGTTTAGATTTCACTTGCCCGCTGCTCAGGCTGACTGTGCCACCCTCTGCAGCACCAGGGAAGATGCTTGGTCGCCCATCCTGTGCCTCAGCCCCAGAGATGGTTTAGAGGCCATCGAGACAAATGCTCTATGCAAATTACACACACGTTAATGACAGCGTGATGCAAACCAAGGAAAGCAGAGCTCCTCTTTGCTGAGCTCTGGGGTGCACGACTCCTGTATGGAAGAAGCAACTCAGATAGCTACCTATGACTCCAGACCATAGCTTTGCATACAGGTTAAGCCAGGCAAAAGTTACAGAGTGAAAAACACCTCTGCCCTTGAATTGAATCTTCCCTGTCGATGCCATCCCTCCATGCTGAGTCCAGCCTTCACGTGGATGGAACAGAGCCCTGTTTAAAAACGCAGCTGCAGCCATCACCAGGGTTTTTCCATGAGCACAAATATTCCTTTGACAGCATGCCTGTATCGAGTTAACTGGCAACAGAACTGCTGTTCTCTCCAATTTGAGTGAAATGTGAGTCTCTCCGTTTAGGACTTTCAGCCACAGAAGCAGCCTGGCTCCTCCACAGTTCCCAGCCTGCTTGTTCACTCCCAGACCTTGTCACCCCTTTTGCCCCTATGTGGATATAGTTTCCCCCTTCCTTTCCCAAGCACTTTGAGTTTGTCTCCCCTCTTGTGTTGTCCCAGATCAGTCCCAGTCCCCTTGCACAGCATCACCCATTGTCCTTACTTTTTTCAACTATTAAAGGAAATTCAGGTTGCTGCCTTTGCTACCTTTTGAAAACCGTGTGTTATAGTCATGATGAGAAAGGGTTTTGTTGAGGGTCGCTGTCATTGTTGTTGTTGTTGCTATTATTGGAAAAGAGAAAAAGTCAAATCAGTCTTTTTTTGTTCACTGAGAACTCAGGAAACCTGAACCTCAGGAATCCTTTCAGAACCAGGAGATGAGACACAAATTATACAAATTATCTCGAACTGTTTCCTGACAAAGCTCTAGCAAGTGTGATGTATGTAAGGAAGGGAAACTGTGGGATGTCAGCCTCTGTTTTCCTTGCCTTATACCATTGCTCTTGAAAGGAAAAGCAATGTGCCAGTGGAAACTTCAACATAGAAACAACTCCAAAACACTCAGCTGCCCCTGTTGTGGGGGGAGTCCTCAAAATACTCCTAAGTTTTCCCTTTGGGAGAGGAAAGAGAAAAGTCTCATCCAAAGAGTAAGACACATTGGCAGCACAAAATAAAACTCCTGGGCTTCCCTCTCTTGGTCTTCTGCAAGTCCTCGTTTGTTTGCCTGTGGATTTTTACCTGGTGAGTCTTGGGAACATTTTCTGAGCTAATTCTTGAGCCACTAAAATCCTCACAGCACAAAAGTGCTCACATCCCAAAGGTGGTGGTAGAGATCAGTGAAAGCAGAATTCCAAGCCCTAAAAAACCATCTGGCAGCAGTCATCTTAGGAGATGCAGCAGACTTGGTTTGGAAGAGCAGGTGGGAACTACATCAGCTCTGGCATCCTGTGAAGGACTTGAGTTGCCACAGCAAACAACCACCTGCTCATAATGCCTGCTTTTCTTATAGATTGCATTTGACACACCAAATAAATCTGCTTGATTGTCTTTTCTGGTGTGTCTGAGTGTTTAGTAATGAGCTAAGAGCTCCTGCCCCATCATTTTCCTCTGTGTGACACCACAAGTCGTGCATTTTTCTGATTTGTGAAGCTGCAAATGCTGGTTGAAGCTACAAAATGCCAGTCTTCAGTTAGGCAGAAAAACTGTTCTAAATGGTGCCAAAAGTTGCCTTCCTTGCAGACATTAACCAAGCAATGTTGGGTCATTCTCCCTCATGATCTCTCAGGAGTAAGAGACTGGGATGAGTAACTGAACCTCTGTTCTCCCCTGGCAGTGCACCATGCTGAAACCCTCGCCCACCACTTGGCTCAGGGGACACTTTCTACTTTGTGCTCTGTCATTAATAATTCATTTGTCATATCATGTAATGACTTTCTTGATCATTATGAATTCATCTGGGGCTAATGTGTGTGTCATATCCACTGCAATGGGAGACAGTAAAGCAAAACAAGCCAAACAGTTGATGAGTATTTCTGTCTCTGCTTTATCCATCTGTATGTAATTGATTTGCACTTGGTTGATTTTTCAGTTTGACTTTTTGAGGTTGGTTTGCAACTATTAAATTTTTTTTTTTTAAATCATTTAAACCTGTGACTCCCTGCTGGGCATTCTCCAGATATGGAACACCATAGAATGGTAAGGTTGGAAGGGACCTCAAGGGTCATCTAGTTCCAACCCCCTGCCATAGCCAGGGATACCTCC
>VWZE01020512.1:31584-61719 GCA_013396675.1 Eubucco bourcierii
GACTCCAGGTGAGGTCTGACAAGAGCAGAGCAAAGGGGCCGTCTGACAACCTTCCTTCTTCCACTCCCTTTTATTTCCCCCTTTACTTACAGATATTTCTGCAATCCAGAATCAAAGTGCCAAATGCTTAAGACTATTTTTTTTTTCCAAATTAGTTATCTTCCCACTGAAGATACTAAAACAAATAGCCAGAACTTCACAACAGTATGTTGCACAGGCAGCCAAATTCCTTCACAGATGTGTTTCCTAGGCAGTCATATGCTGGTGAAGATGTCAGGCTAATTGCTGTGTCCACAGAGTGCTTTCCATTATGGAGTGCAAGAGTCCCTTACTCAGCACTCCCCAGTAAGATCTCATTGATCAGACCATCTCTCAGATTGAGCAGGCTACAAAACCAGCTGCTTCTCTCTGCTGAGTGCTCAGAAGAAATGCAGTCTGCCTCATGGACTTTTGTAGCAAGGATGCCTTTCCATGACAAGTTTTACTAGGACCATGCAAGCCAGCACACAAGTGGCACTGACTCCTAGCCTTTGCAGTATGGAGCTAGTTAAAAGTGATAAACCAAAATAGAGGTAGAAGGTGTGGGATTATATTGCTAGTTCCCTGTTTCTGTTTCTTCTTAGTATGGGGAAAAAAACCCAAAACTTTCAGAACATTTTACCAAGGGCTCCCAGTTACACTGACATTTACCAAGGTGCTGCCTCAGTTAATATTAGCTGCAAACTCAGGATGTGTTTCACCACTTTGCATCAGCCTTCAAAAATTAAGAATAGTCTCAGCTGGCACGGTACAAAGCAGAAGTGCCCCACACTTTAAAACTCTATTTCCTGGGCCTATTTCCCGTCATAACCTGCCTCCACAATTTTCTAAAGCATTTTCTACATATTTTACCAATAAACTGCCTCTGTCGGCTCCTCTTTTTCAACCTCTTTCATGCTCACTATAGAAGCAGTGACTGGCTACATGTCCTGGTGGTTAGACCTATGAATTCATATCTCCAAGCCACAAGTGAGTGGAAGACAAAGGACATTTCTCTTAGTTTGAGACAGATGTGGGAAGAGTAGCACGTGGAGCCTCAGCCTTGATGAGGACAGAGCTTAGGCTTGGTCCTACACAAAGACTGTGCCACGCAAATGCAGGCAGCTGTCTGGCCAGGATTGCTGTCAGTGGAAACCCACAGATGGCTTATACCTAGCAGTCAGGGGAAAAGTCAACAACAGACCATGATGAAGTGTCTATGTCCCATGGCTCATCTTAATTATAGTCTGCTGAGTGATGGATTTGGGTGTGGAGAGTATTTCTGCATGGGTAGGATCCTTAGCCTGCAGTGCAGTAGGCATTGCTACCAGTTCATCTCAGTGTCTGATCTGACACGAAGCAAGCACAAACCCTGCAGAGAACTGCTCTTACTTGAGCTTGACCTTCTTGATCTTCTGTACCATGACAGCCAGATGATGCAGGGCAGAGCATTAGACCTGAATGTCACAACTACCCAACAGGGCAGAATCGTATGCACGTGTCATCTCCTTCCCATTGCAAATCAGTAGGAGTTCTGCCTTAAGCAAAGCACAGATACATCAGGGGCATCCAAGAGGGACTCTCCAAAGTTACTTGAGATGTAGGTTTGAACTGTTTCTTTCCTCAGTGGGTCTCAGAGCAGGAAAAAAAACCCTCTCTGTTCAAAATTCCTGCTTGTCAGGGATTCTGAGTCATTGCCAAGAAATCCAATCTCGTTTATCACCCCTTAGGTCCTTGAAATACATCTTCTAGTCTGAGCAGAGCAAGTAGAAGCAAGCAGAGATACACATCTACCCAAGCACCAGAACACTGAACTCTTTCTTTTCTTGTGGTGGTGCAAAGAAATCCCCATGGAGTAGCTGAAGTTTTTCCAAAAAATACTCTTAGCAATACATTGCTGGTAAAGAAATTTCTATGATCTATAGGGTCTAAGAAACTGCAGCACTGTGCCCATAACTCACTACTTCTTCTTGAAAATAAATCTTACTCTGAATGGAATGAAATGAAGGTAGGGACAGGCAAAGAGACTGGAAATATTTTAAGAAACAGAAAAGAGATTATTGTATTTCAGGACTGATTTTTTTTCTTAATTCAGCTTTTATTTTACAGGCTGAGACTGAGTCCTCCTTCCCCAGCCCTGCAGGATGACAAGGTGTTAGATTTCTTGCAGACAAGATAATGTAATATCACAAAAGGACCTTACAAAAGGACAGTCTGGACAGGGTAGCTGTTTTGTGGATTCAGAAGATGTGAATTTACTGGGTTTTTTTCTGCAAGAGATCCCTTGTGTAAGCTTGGGTAAGACATGTCACTTCCCCCTCCCCCCCATCCTTTTTGGCTAGGGACTGTTTCTCATCAGCTTTGTGCAAAGCTCTTGGCACACACAGACTGATCTTGGTGAAGGACCTTGGCTAACAACAGAACAACAGGGATGAGAGGGGCATACAGAAAACAAAACCCATTGTTCTGAGTGAGTGCATGTGATGATAGATATTGAACACTTAATTCACTCCCCCTGAGCATTCAGGAACATCTGAAATGCCCCTGGAGTATTTGAAACATTCACAGAAGGCTGACAGACATGGCTGAGGACCTGTGGGACACTTTGAAGCAGCAGCTTGAAACCAGGCAGAATACTGTAGGGCATCCCAGACGGCTTTAAATGTTTGAAACGAGAGAAAGGAACAGACCTCTGGAGCCTTTCCTCTTTACGCTGCTTTGGGGGCCTCTGTACAATGAATTGTCAGGCACTGTTTTGCCTCTTCACCCTTTTCTACACAGGGCAACTAACTGCTCCCAAAACCAAGGGAGTGAAATACTGTAGTGCACTGAAAGGAAGGAAATTCAAACCAGCTTTTCCAAGTTATATCATAACAGGCAATACACAAAGCATGTGTCCAGAGAAGGGCAATGAGGCTGGTGAGAGGCCTCGAGCACAGCCCTATGAAGACAGGTTGAGGGAGCTGGGATTGGTTAGCCTGGAGAAGAGGAGGCTCAGGGGAGACCTTCTTGCTGTCTACAGCTACCTGAAGGGTGGTTGTAGCCAGGAGGAGGTTGCTTTCTTCTCTCAGACAACCAGCACCAGAACAAGAGGACACAGTCTCAAGCTGTGCCAGGGGAAGTTTAGGCTGGAGGTGAGGAGAAAGTTCTTGCCTGAGAGAGTCATTGACTGCTGGAATGGGCTGCCCAGGGAGGTGGTGGAATCAGCGTCCCTGGAGGTGTTCAAGGCGGGTTTGGACGTGGCACTTGGTGCCATGGTCTGGTCTTGAGGGCTGTGGTGATGGGTTGGACTTGATGAGCTTTGAGGTCTCTTCCAACCTTGGTGATACTGTGACACTGTGATACTATGAAGCAGGGGTGGTCTTGTAAGTGCCACTCTTTTTATATGGCCAAACTGTAACCAAGGCTGTAATTTGCATCGATAAGCTCACCTGGGTTGTAGAGGAATACTGCAGCCTATAGACAATGTAAAGGGGCACCAGAGGGGAGCAGCTTGGGTTGAGCAGCAGTGGTGAGCATTCATTCTGTATGCAGTGAATTGGCCACGAACCTGTAGGTTGTGCTAACAGGGTTAACAAAGGGAAAGTGCTGCTATGCTAGCCCAATCACCACAACAGCAGATACACAACGAAGAAAAGTGGGTTTATTCCTTATCCCAGAAAAACAGAGGTGGAGATCAATTATCCAGACTTGCCATCACCTCTTTACAATGGGGTAATCTTATGTTTAGGCTTAATAAGCAGGGGGAGGAGGGGAAGAAAGGAAAAAAAAAAAAAAAGCTGCTTGTATAAAATGCAGATATCATGTTACATATTTATATGAAATAAAACAAACTAAGGATCAATAATCCTTGAGAGGAGGAAGCTAAGTGAGAAATGGAGTTAAGAATCTACATGTAGCTCCAGGGAAACCTGAAGGGAATAATTAGACATAAAATCTAACATACTTGTGTAGCTCAAGGATATCTCCTATAACTGTAAGTTAAGACGTAGACTGTCCCCAAGGACTGATTCCTTAACCATGTGTGTGATGGTCTGGGAGTTCCCCACCCTCCACACTTTGTAAAATGACCCAGACTAGAACTCAACCAGCTGGAAGTTAAGGACTGAAGCTCTATGTACAGCTCAGCACAATGTACAAGCAGAGATATACACAATAGACAGGAATAGTTACAGAAATACACAAGTTAAAGGTAATACACAATCCCCCTCCCCAGAAATCAGAGACCCCAGGAGGGGCTCCCAACCACCCTTCCACCTTCTCCCCACCCCTATACCTTACCCCAGGGTTTGCCTTACACGCAAGGTGAGTTTGGAGGATCGGCCAGGGGTGATAGAAGGAAAAGTGATTAGTGAGATTACTCAGCAGAGAGGAGAAGAAAGCCAGAAGCTGCTAGACCAAGATGTTGTGTCCCAGAGACTCACTTATCTATGTTTTGAGTACTTATTCTTAAACATCTGAACCAGCCTATGAGTGAAGCAGACATCGCCATTGTTTCCTTTTCTCAGCCTGTAGTATAATTTTCTCTATTAAAATATTCCAATTAGCCTCAAACCAGCACAACATGGGTTAAATAAGTGTCTAACAGCTTGTCAGCTAGACACAAGGAAAGAGTCCAACCTTTAGATTTAACCTTGGGATAAGTAGATTAAATGTAGTTTTCTTTCCATGTCGTCACCCTTGTCTTTAGAAATCTTTGTAACTGTAGCGTCTGGTTTGGATTTTGCAAAATTTTTTTGTATTTGCTGTTTCTTTTCAGGCCTGCGTTGAGCTGAGGGTTACTTCAAGGTAGCTGGATACAATCACGTCTGCTCCAGGATATGATGTGAGCCATGGTGGCTGGTTCCTTGCCCAACCTCAGAGTACCCAGTATCCCAGCGGAAAATTTTCCATGTCACAGTTCCTTAGTCAGGTTCTTCACTGTGGGTTTCCTCAGCTTGACTTGGGAGTGGATAATGGAGAAAAACCTTGCAGAGATCATTTGGCCATCATTAGCCCAGAGGATCCCTTGGTCTAGTCCGTGGGAAAAGTCCATGACCCCAGGAGCTGCTGCAGAGCTTGCAGTATGGTTAAAGAGCAAACCAGCTCAACGCAGGGAGGGAGCATGTAGGTTTAGCATTCTGAGGCCTGTAATGTGCCCCACCTCCCTTTATAATCTGACTCAATGCAGGGAGCTCAAGGCAGCGAGGGAGCATGTAGGTTTAGCATTCTGAGGCCTGTAATGTGCCCCACCTCCCTTTATAATCTGACTCAATGCAGGGAGCTCAAGGCAGGGAGGGAGCATGTAGGTTTAGCATTCTGAGGCCTGTAATGTGCCCCACCTCCCTTTATAATCTGACTCAATGCAGGGAGCTCAAGGCAGGGAGGGAGCATGTAGGTTTAGCATTCTGAGGCCTGTAATGTGCCCCACCTCCCTTTATAATCTGACTTTTCTGTAAGCAGCAATGGCTTACAATCTCCATGCTGCTGTGAAGTCTGCTGGATGAGACTACTGGCTTGTTGCTGCTGGGGCTCTTCTCACTTGTAGCCTGGTCCAATGTAGATCCCCAACAGCCAGCACAGCCAATTGTGTCTACTCACCCATCTCTGCAGTTGTGACAAGCCAGCACTTGTCCCATGGCATCAGCTAAAGTGCCTTAAATTGCCATTGTATGTGCAGCCAGAATACACTGTGAGCTGCTCTCACTGCAGTCATCATGTGTGCTCCACACATGCCCACAGAGGCAGGTGCTCTCTCAAAGCTAGAGTTACAGGAGTCAATATTGTGAACAGTAAGTAGATATTGTCTCCCTCCCTGACAGGTATTGCTCACAGCATGGCAGAAGAGAAAAAAAGAATAGAAATCAGGGGCCGAAATCTCTCTCCTTGTTTTTCCTCTCTGTGAGGTATTGTTCACTCCTCTGAAATCACACACAAATACATATTAACAGTAATTAATAATCTGTAGTTGCAGTTCATTGCCAGACAAGGTCATCAAAACAAATGCAGTGAGTGGAACTTAAAAAAGATTGAATGTTTCTGGGGCCATGGAAAATATTTATAGTTTTATTAACCCAATAAAAGGGAGGCTGAATCTCATCGGCGCAGGGTCAGGAAGAGTTCTGGCCTTTATACACAGCACGGTGCAAGGGGCCAAATGCATTAGATTGCTTCCTAAGTGCTCCAGGACTGTGTGACAGAAGCTATCAGGTCACTGAAATTTAGTGCAGACCCATAACATTACACAGGGCTGATCTTTTCTGTGACAAAACCAAGATAAATTCCTTCTTGCATTACATGTAAATGAGCAGAGTCTTTAAAGGAACTGCTTCTGGTTTTCATGTGGTGGCAAAAAGACTGTGGTAATGAATTGCAGTTAGAGTCTAAGTGATTGTTTGACCCATCAAACAAAGACCTTCACCCTACAGCTTTTAACCTTCCTTAACCCCTAATGAAAGACATATTTTCCAGTTAGGTAGCTAATATGTGTGAATCATCCCAGGATATAGATGTGTCACACATATTAGACATTGCAGCAAACTGGAGCTGCTCATATGAATCCATTCATAGGCTCATAGCTTGAAGCATGAGATAAAACATCACGTACCTAAGAAAACATTATAAGCAAATGGTCTTTATGATGCTAGTACTGGAGTCCTGTGTGCAGTTCTGGAGCCCTCAGCACAGGAAGGACATGGAACTGTTGGAGCAGGTCCAGAGGAGGCCATGAAGATGTTCAGAGGGCTGCAGCAGCTCTGCTGTGAGGACAGGCTGAGAGAGTTGGAGCTGTGAAGCCTGCAGAAGAGAAGGTTTCCAGGAGACCTTAGAGTAGCCTTCCAGGATCTGAAGGGGGCCTACAGGAAGGCTGGGGAGGGACTACTGACAAGGTCTTGCAATGCCAGGACAAGGGGCAATGAGTTTGAACTGGCAGAGGGAAGATNCCTGCCTATGGCAGGGGGTTGGGACTGGATGATCCTTGAGGTCCCTTCCAACCTTACCATTCTATGATTCTATATTCTTCAACCATCTTTTCAGAGACTCCACCTCAAAATGTAGTGTTTTGACATGTAACAAAGCTGTGAAGAGCCAAACATAATATGGCTCACCTCCCTTACCCTACTCTTTGCACAGCAATATTAATGTTGAACTTTCCTGGAAAGAAGCTCTTAGAATCCTAATTGTCAAATATTAAATAATTTCTGTTATTGTAATTCTTGAAATATTATATAGTAGGCAAACCCATCATGAAAGGTTTGGTTTTATTTTATTATTTTGGAGTTGGTTGGATGTTCTCTTGGTGGATTTTGTTTGTTCCTTTGATTTTTTTTTTTTTTTTTTTTTTTTTTTTTCTTTTTTTTTTTTTTTTTGGTTTGTTTTCTTTTGCTTATTTTTTCTTTGTTTGGTTTTCTTTTTCATGATTTTGGGGAAAAAATTGCACTGGATTTTTTATCTGGTGTTCCACATGTCACTGTGGCTAGTTTATGGAGATTTAAAGCTACCCTGTGCATGGAATGACTCAGAAAAACCTATTTCTCAGGAGCTCTGCATTTGGAAATTTGAGAAAGGATTGATCATTCTTACCTTTGCCTTTCAAAGAGTAAGTGATTTCTGCAGCCTGTTTGTCTAGATTTCCTCTCCAGCCAATAGGGACTTTCTTAGATACTGTCTTAGAAAAGGATGTATTGGCTTTGGGCATGGTTATATCTCTCCACCACTTTTACAGGCAATAGAAGAAAGCTAAATTATCCTAGATGCCTAGCTGAACTGCTTAGCTTTACCTGAAAGATTGATTTAGGTACTGACCTATTCAAGGGGAACAGTGCCTCATTTGACTTCAAGCTTCACTTTCACTTCATCTTCTTGCTGGGTTTAGTTGAACAGAAGTAAAGCACCACATGTGGGCACTGAGTAGGCATGTCCACATGCAGGTTATGAGCAAAGAAACAAAAATTTAATATTCATAGAATCACAGAGGCATAGAAAGGTTTGGGTTGGAAGAGGACACCAAAGGTCATCTAGTCCAAGCCTCCTGGAATAAGCAGACATCCTCCACTAGATTAGGTTGCTCACAACCTTGTTCAGACTGTCCTTAAATACCTCCAGGGATGGGGCCACTGCCCCAGTAGGCAACCTGTTCCACTCTTCCACCACTGTCATGTTAAAGAACTTGTTCCTAACATCCTATCTAAATCTCCTCTTTAATTTCAAGCCATTACCCCTCATCCTATCACTGCAGGCCTTTGTAAACCTTTGTAAACCTCTCCAGCCTTCTTGTAGACCCTCTTCAGGCATTGGAAGGTCACTATTAAGATACTCAATATTAAGCTTCATTGTCTTTCAAGCAACAAAGCACTAACTACCCAGCTGGAGGGTTAGTGTGGTTTGACAAGTGATAGGTTGTATGGAGTATTTCCCATGCTTCAAAGATATATGCTACATATCTGCATCAATGTTCAGCTGGAGATCTGTCTCTAATGCTAGATATTTAAAGACATTTTCTCATGAGCTTGCTTAGATTCTGAGTTCATGTCCTCAAAGATATTTTCATTCAAATGAATAGAAGCTACAGGACTAAACATATTTGAGGATCCAGAGTTATGTCCCATTTTGAAAATGACTCAAAGCATATAAGAGAATCATAGAATCATAGAATGGTAAGGTTGGAAAGGATCTCAAGGATCATCTAGTCCCAACCCCCTGCCATAGGCAGGGACACCTCCCACTAGCACAGCTCACTCAAGGCCTCATCCAACCTGGCCTTGAACACCTCCAGGGAGGGAGCATCCACAACCTCCCTGGGCAACCTGTGCCAGTGTCTCACCACCCTCACTGTAAAGAACTTCCTCCTAACATCCAGTCTAAATCTCCCCTCTGCCAGTTCAAACCCATTCCCCTTGTCTTGGCATTGCAAGACCTTGTCAATAGTCCCTCCCCAGCCTTCTTGTAGCCCCCTTCAGATCCTGGAAGGCTACTCTAAGGTCTCCTGGAAGCCTTCTCTTCTCCAGGCTGCAGAACCCCAACTCTCTCTGTCCATCCTCATAGCAGAGCTGCTGCAGCCCTCTGAGCATCCTCGTCGCCTCCTCTGGACCGACTGCAACAGTTCCATGTCCTTCCTGTGCTGGGGTCTCCAGAACTGCACACAGGACTCCAGGTGGAGATTAATCTCCATAGATTAAGCTTTATTGAGAGTCAATGAAACAGAGGTCCCTGAATTATATCCAGGTTGCAAAGCTTGTGCTGACATGTTGGAGTGTTTTTCAAAGAACTGTTTTAGTTAATTCATAAGGCAAAGTTTCAAGACATGCATCTCCTGCATTTACCTTTTAATTTCTTCTTTAATAGCTCATCTGAACATATCAAAACCTCATTCTGGAAACAGTATGGTGTTTGAGTCTAATGTTACTCTCTTCCATAAAATAGCTGTACCCCTACTACCAACTATATATTATATATGCACACACACATATATATACTTAAGAATATATATGTCCATAAGCCTTTTCAGTTGTTAACATATTTCATGCTAAAATCTCTGGAATTTGATCATATTACTATGAATGTAAATAGTAAAGATTATTTTCTTAAAGCTGAGCTCCATCAGCAAGAAACTCATGAAAGATTAATTTCAGCTGTGGCCAAAGGAAGATGGGATTGTCATCTTTACTCCTATTCCCATTGCTCTTTGCTAGCTTTTTATGAAAGATGTATCAGAAGTGCTGGGGGAAAAGAAAAAAAAAGTCAGTTTGACATTTTTACTGCCAGAGCTCAGACAAGATACTATAAGCTACATCCAACTTTCAGTGCAGTGAAAAATACTGTGTTAGTGGGCTTTATCTAATGGACACATGGAAAGTTATGGTCATTTAAATATTAAGGAGAATTACATTTGTAATTACTAATACGTGAAGTTCTTAATTGTTTTTTTCCTTAATTTCTTTTAAAATTTTATCTTTCTTATTTCCCTCAGATGCTCAGGTCTCATGGATTAAAAGGCTACTAAGAATCATCAATACATCTTGTCTTACCCTCACTGTAAGTGATTTCACTTGTTCCATGGATGCCCAGCAACATATAAGATTTATATCATGTAGAATAACATCAACGGACACAAATCAGAGTAGAAAAATTACACTCCTCATAGATCTCGATGTTTAGGTACACGATCAACTCCTGCTGCTGCAGTGAGTTATCAGCCATTTGTGATTCTTTGTGTGCCTATCCTTAACTTGAGTCAAATATAACACAATGGTGGAGCTCAGTTTACCTTTATTGCGTTAGCCATAAGTTTAAGTGTGCAAGTGTAGACCTTTATGGCCTCTGCCATACCATAATGTTTTTACACTGCAGAAATGTGACCATGAGCATGAACCTTTAACATGTTTTGCAGAAAAGAAACACATTGCATTTTTCCATGTGCGTTTGCCTCTGGGAGAAAGGTGAGCTGAAGGTCTGGCTGTATCTCTCCGTGGTTAGTGATGCATTGCACACTTTCCTTCAGAACTCTGTTCCAGATAATGCTGTTTCACATCCTCCTAATGCTCCCTAGTTTGAATTTAATTTGTATGCAGTTCGTGTCACTTAGGAACAAGGGGAAAGAAATAACACAGTTGTAGTACATGATAATAATGCCTTTCTCCCACTTTTTTTCTGTCTTGAGAAGCTGAACTAGAAATTCTCCAGGACAAGGAACAATTCTTAACATGTCTATGTGGAATGGCCAATACTCCTGGAGGCAAAGACTTCTGGAACTACTATTCTGGAAAATATTCTGTGGAAAAGTGGGAAGAGAAAGAACTGCTGTATAATGTCCACTGGATGTATTGATGAGGTCTTGATTAGACACAAAGGGGAATCCAGGTCATGAATCTTCCAGAATGTCTCCTTCCCCATAATTCAGGTTAAAAGCCTCTAATTTTGTGTTTGGCTGATCTTCCAATATTTGCAGTGGATCCTTTTTCTGTCTGACTGTTCACAGTGGCTTGTGGTGGAAAGTGACAACTCATCTTGATCTTGTGTGAAATTAGAAGTAACATGACATTCCCCAAGGTTATAACAAAGCCACTATGAAAATAAAAACACATGGTCAGGGCTGGCACAAAAGTGAAGGCCTGTGGCTGTTTGAGTTAGATTCCTACCTCAGACATAAAAAAAAATTTCAAACCAGAGAAACTTGGAGGTGGAAGCTCTGAGGTGAACGTTCTAGGGCTAGGCCATATAATGGCAACAATGGATAAGTTAATATAATTTCATTGGAGCATCAAGAGCTTTATGTCTCTAAGCACAGCTTGGACCTTCCCCTTGCTGCTTCTGCTGCTTCGCCTGTGCCTGCTGCTATCTTCCCCTGCCGCTGTTTTGGCTGCTGCTGCTTTTGCTGCTTCGCCACTGCTTGACCCTTTCCCCATCGTTCCTCAGGTGGTTATATTCTTGTAGTAGTTGCATTTTCCCCCATACTGTTATATTTATTTTAAACTATAAGAAATACAAATATAAGAAATATACAAATATAAGAAATACAAATATAAGAAATATAATTTTTTCCTGACTTCACAAAAAAAATCCCCAATACGTGTTGTGGTGAGTTTATTCTACCAGGGGAGGGATCCACCCTAACCCGGTACAAGGCCTTATTTGATTCTTTTGTGTAATTTCTGCTTTGTGAATCTAGCTGTTTCTGGACAGGCACAAAACATCAGACAGAAGATGTGCAGACCTGGGCCATAACAGCTGAGGGACAAGATATTACTAGGTTCACTGAAGCTAGTGTTCCTCAGAAATGTTGTTTTTTCTACCATCTAAGCACACAGATAAGCAGGTCGCATTTTTTCTTCTCAGCTGAACTGTGAAATACCTTTTCCTCCAGTTTGTATAGACACAATCTTCTGCCTTTTCCCAATGAGGTAGTCATTTCTGATGTGGAGGCGAAAGAGCTGAGCTGGTGAAGTACCATGCAGGGGATAATTTGCCTTTTACCCTTTTCACTTCAATACTTGTCCTGTTTACTTTTTGGAATATTTTATTATGTCATCAATCCTTTTCTCTAAAAGGAGATTTGCTGCTTTATGTACTTGGATGCAACTGACCAGTACTCTGTTTTGTGAAACAGGTAGATTGAAAAAATCTCCCTCAAGAGCATCCCCTTGATACAGTGTGTGCCCTTCACGCTGTAGCAGTTCATCCCAAGACACTTGACTTCAATGCCTCTTTGTCTTCCACCGTGTCAGACTGATGGTTCTGTCCTAAACCTTGTTTGTGCCCGTCACAGAATTGAAGCACTTGAAGAAGTACAGAGACTGCCTCTGTTCTGGAGAAGTCCAGATTTGAGTGATCAGCTGTAAGCTAAATTCTGTACATCTGTGAGTGAGATGTTGGCCACTAACACTAAGTCCAGTTGAAGTGTCAAACAGATTAACAGTATTAAATTTCTAGAAATTTTCTGTGTGCTAATTCTCAGTTTTGAGAAGATCCTCTCCAAGTGCAATCTTGTGCAGATCTGTTTTATGAACTCCCACTCTGTGAGCAGGACTATTTCCTGTGCTTTACCCACGTACCACACTTTTTTTCCCTGATGAATAAAGGGATGTGGAACAAAGCCTACCTTATAGCATCCTAAGTTTTCTCACAAATACCCTTTTTCCCTCTTCAAAACAATTTAGAGGTCTTTCAGAGAAGGTTAAGATGGGCATAAGCTTCAGTAAATATTACATTAAACATCTGTATGCTCTTCCTAATCCAGATTGCCAAAGGAAAGAAGCACAAGGGATGAACACCACCGAGCAAACTGCACAAGCAACAGTGACTATGACCTGGCAGTGACCAGCACTTTACTTCCTTTTCTACATCTGCAGCAGTGCCTCATAGCTGTGATGATGAGAAATCCTCTGCAACTATTTCATTTTATGTCTGTTTCAAAACCAGCTTTCTCCATGCACCCCCTGCAGTGGTCTTTGATAGTCTTTATTTTATTTGTATATTTAGTCACAGACACAATTATTCTAAAGCCGTAAGTGAAATACTGAGATAAATGTTATTTCCACCTACTGAATGTCTCCAGACCAGAAAAAAAGACCAACAAAGGAAATGTCTTGCTTAAGTTAAATTAATTTTTTTTGAGAACCATGGCTTGGCATAGTCTACCAAACAAAACAAAACAAAAAACCAAAAAAAAACAAAACCAAAACAACAACAAAAAAACCCCACACCCAACTTTCTTTCTGAAGAGAGTAAAAAGAGAGGTAAAAAAAAAAATGACTGCTTTCACTTGATAATTGATTAACCTCTCTGGCTCATAGTAGGCTAGTCAGCAAGGTCTGGTAACTGAGATCCCTCTGCAATTTTCCCTGCAATAGCTAGGGCTTTGTAGATACCAGATCAGCAATTCCAGACCAGAGGCTTTAGACTCTCAAGACCTGTCCTTGGTAACAGTGGTGCACTGCAAAGGAGGGCATAAACTTACAGCAGGGGATCTAGCTTGTGCTAGCTCTTAAAGCAATATTTTCCATACAGTGATATTCAGGGGGGAAAAAATTGATTTTAAAATCTGTGTTTGCTTTTAAAGTAGATTTGATTGCATTCAGGCCTGGTGATGGATGTTTCTTACCACAAATGTAGCCTTTATTCAGTTCCGTTTACTCACTTCCATTTTCCAGAGGCTGTGAAAGGACTTAATGTAATTTTAACCAATCCATAATAAATGCATGTGGTTGGTAAAGTTGGATTTAACCTTCCTCCATGTCACTGTGTCAAAAAATGCTCTAGTCATGGGGGTATTTACAAAAATAATGCTAACGTGGGTTGGATCAGCTTCACTTCACAGCTGTGGAGAGAAAATGGTTGTACTTAATGCTAAATGCCATGAGTCGGACTGCTTAGAAGAGCTCTCTCCCTTCACTGAGTATGGGAAAAGGTTGAGCAGACTCATTTCCTACATTTTCACCTGAATTAGCCTTCAGGAGTGCCTTGCAGTTTGCATGCTGATGTCATACCATACACACGTAGGTTACTACATTTTGAAAGTAAATAGTCTCTCTATGGATCTGCTTGCGGTGGTGTAATACTATAAACTGACTCACAACTATATTGAATGAAAGAGTATAACTACTGGAAAGATAAATAAATTATTCTGTGCTCTCTGGAAAAGTACTCAGTACTCCAGATGAAAAGCTTTTAAGATGTTTGGCAACAATGTTTCCTGCTCCTATTTGTCTTTACTCTAGGCCCATCAGCTGCATTAATAATGGAAGAGGATAAAACAGCAACTAAGACAACCTTTGTGTCCCTGAAGACATTGATTGCGATTCTGTTGCAACAGATTCTTGACCTTATAAAAGCTTTTTCTCTTTTGAGGTCTGGAATCTGAAGATTAGGGAAAGCTGATGTTTAAAATAAGTTTAATGAGAGATTTAACTTAAAACAAATAAACAAACAAACAACCCAACAAAAATCAAAACTCCAAAACAACAACATAAAAACCCCACACACATTAAATAAATAAATAAATAAATAAATATATAAAAAGAAGGAATGTTGTCATCTTCCCAATCAACAGTGAAGTTATTGGAAAATTTTCCAATTTCTCTAGCAAATATCAGCCATTTCATTCTTTCTCTCTTGAAGAAAGGAGGATCTTATTCCCATCTCTCTGGGCTGCTAGAGGCAGAGCATGTCTTCTTTGTCTTACCAAACGTGCTTGATTTAGCTTTGTAGTTACGTATATATGCCTAGGACTGCTTAGCAGCATAGAAATACCAGTGAATTTCTGACCAAAATTCCGGTGAAAATCTTTTTCCAGCAGTGGTTAGGAAACCTACAAAGAAGCAATTCCTTAAATGCTACTGGAACAAACCACCAATCAGTGATGATTTCCTCAAAACCTTTCCTGGAGTATCTTCCATGACTTTTCTCTTGTAGTGTTGGTGAATCCCCATAGTTTCTAGTTTGTGACCTTTGTTTGCTCAGTTGCTCACTCAGCTCCTGAGTAAGAAGTTTGTGCTTATTATAATCATTAGGATATTACTGTATTGAGGCCATCAGTACAAGGACTCATCCTCGAATTTTTATATCATATATTCCTAATTTTCAATTCCCATCCAAAAAGAATAATCAGAAAATAGCTATAAGCACCATCCCAGTACTCTGATAAGGCTAAACTAAATACAAAAATCAGACAAGGTAAGGAATCTTTAATCCAGGAATAGGAGGATATAGAGTCTTCCTTCCTGAACATCTCTGAGCATGGGGTAGTTCATAAACTGAACCACATGAAGAAGTCCACAAATTGTTGGACTTTAGAGACTTAACCTGACACTTTCTAAGTCCTCAAAGGCTGAGGCACAATGGGGTCCTCTGGGTGATCTCCAGAGGCCCATTCCAACCCTGCCATACTACAATTTTATGATTCTAAGCTCTATCATCTTAAACTTTACTTGCATTTCAGCAGGTAAACACATTCTAAACACTGATACAACTTGCTGATGAGTGAGGTACAATGGACTTGGTTATCATGGCAAGGCCTTAAAGACTGTTCCCTTGAAAAGAGATACTTTATGCTTGCGTGTCTTCACTGATGATGCTTGGTGAGCATTGTGTGTTGCTGATACCATGAAGGACTCACAGATGTTAAAGGTGGTGTCCTTGAGAGCTGAGAGTAGCAGGTCCTAGGTGCAGCTCTTCTGAACTGGGAAGCGTGAGTGCTGAGAGACCAGTGGTGACCACAGCCAGCTCAGTTTCTCAGCATGGTAAGGGCACATTCCACCAAAACTTTTCCAGAGATCATAGAATCATAGAATCCTAGAATGGTAAGGTTGGAAGTAACCTCAAGGATCATCTAGTTCCAACCCCCTGCCATAGGCAGGGACACCTCCCACTAGCACAGCTCACTCAAGGACTCCTCCAACCTGGCCTTGAACACCTCCAGGAAGGGAGCAGCCACAACCTCCCTGGGCAACCTGTGCCAGTGTCTCACCACCCTCATTGCAAACAACTTCCTCCTAACATCCAGTCTAAATCTTCCCTCTGCCAGTTCAAAACCATTGCCCCTTGTCCTGTCATTACAAGACCTTGTCAATAGTCCCTCTCTAGCCTTTCTGTAGGCCCCCTTCAGATACTGGAAGGCTACTATATAAGGTCTCCTCAAAGCCTTCTCTTCTCCAGATCTTCCCCACAGAGTCTTTGACGATGACTGTGAGAGTATACCAGAGAGGTATAGCAAATGCCTACTTGGTGGCTGATGCCCTCTGTTGCCCACTCAGGACCTTACTAGTGCCTTATTCACCCAGTCCCCAATGACTCACACACTGCAGCACGTTCCTGGGACAGCCAAGTTCCTCCACTCAAGGGACACATTTTCTGAAGGTTTTCCCCAATTTCTTACTCCATTATACATTCTCTCATAAAGCAGTGCACAGGATGCACTAAGCTGCCCTCAGACAATGGTGATTCTAGGAGCTAGACCCCCAGAAGACAAACATTTCTACCTCAGAGGTTTTGCATCTCATTCTTGGCCACCAGCCATGTGGACGCTGCATATTGATTTTAGTGCCATCCGTGGTTCTCTGGCTTCCTGCTCTCCTACCTCTCCTCAGCTGGCAGAATGTGCACTCTGCAGTAAGTTACTCACAGTACAATGTGATTAGCATGGCTGGGAACTATCTGGCACAATGTCCTGAGAGATTTCAAGTGCCAGGAAGTCTAATACCTGCAAATATATTTATCTTCTTTTGAATATTTCATCAAGTTGGAATTCATGAACTGGATCTTTTACAGAGAAGTATTATGAATTATGTACCAGAATCGATGAGTTCCTACTTTGCCCATATTTTACTCCGTCTCAAAGCCACAGTGGGGATCATAGCCCATCAAAGCTGCTGCAGCAATTAGAGATCAAATGGCACTGAAGGAGACAGGCATGCAAGGCCTACAGTATTCCCCCTATTCAGGGCCCAGAAAAAAAAAATCTGCTTAGCTGTACGTTGTAGTCTCACTTCTCATTTTTCTCTGTTTCAGCCTTACTTACCTGTCTGCCTCACCGCTGTGTGGAACATGGGGTCCTCGGGAGCAGACTTGCCACTTCCATTCATCAAATACACCTACATGGCCTTTACCTCTTGCCTATTATACTGACATGGTTGTCTACCTTTCCTGCAGCACTATTAGGAAATGGCTCTTGTATATTACCTGCTAGCACTGACTATGCTGGAAGCTGTCAGTGTATGCCTGGGGTTTTTTTGTTTTTCAGAGAAGGAATAAGTGTTACATGTGGAGACGTTTCATGTTGCCAGAATGCTTCTGGCTTAGCCACTAGTAACCCACCATCTTCAGTAGAGGGTACTGAAAATCTATAGAGTTCTGCATATCAAGTATTTAGTTCAAAACAAAATCCCCCTGTGTATTGGGAGGTGGGAGGGAGGAGAAAGAGGCACAGTTACAAGATGCTAATTGTGCAGCTTGTTGTGCTAGCGGAAGGCGTACTGGTACTGTGCTGATGAGAGCAGTACAAAAATAACCCAGATCGAAGTGATACTTCCACCACTCTCCTGATTCTCACCTCTCCCCTGAATTGCTTTTGCAGGCTGCTGCATTACCTCCCGTGAGGACCACTGAGACTGAGTTTTGAGCAGAGTTTAATTAAAACTGGGATTAGAAGCATGAGAGGCAGGCTCTCTTAGGCTGGCATACAAAGAAGATTGTGCCAAGCGATTCACAGCAAAATGAAAGAAAGTCTTTCCCCTGAATGTTTTCTGCTTCCACGGTTTTACTGTTGGGAACTCATATGTTCCTTCTACATCTCCCCAAATATCCAAGTTAAGAAAACTGAAATCCAGATTGCAGTTAAAAACTAAATGGATTTGCTGTAAATCTTTCTTTCTCCGTCTTTTTCTTGCTCCCTAGAACTCCACCAAAATCACTGAATCCAAGCCACCTCAAGGGAGTTCACCAACTCCTTCAGCTAACTGCACAAGTCCACTTCCTTACAGGGGGAAGCTCTTTTTATCCTGACAATCCCTCTCTCTTCAAATTCTAAACTAGGATTCTCACTTCCTATGGTCCTGAAAGGCAGTTTTCTTGCATCTTCAGAGCAATCAGTTTTGCAAGGAAATGGACTCCTGCGTTACTCTCTTTGCACTTCTCATGTAGCGGCTGAGTGCAGCACTGATGCATTTTCCCACCTCTGCTGCTGACACAGCAGGTTTGTGATCCAGGACCTGTCTGGACACTGCACTGCCTCAAAAGTCAGAAAATCTGCTTAAGCTACAAGTTACAGACTTGGATGCCCTGGTACAGAGCCGTCTCTGACACCACAGCTTTTACAGAAACCTGTAGTGCTAGGATTAAGGGCAATGGTTTCAAACTAGAGAAGAACAGATCTAGATTGGATGTTAGAAACAAATTCTTTACCGTGAGGGTGGCGGAACACAGGAAGAGGTTGTCCAGGAAGGTGGTTGAGGACCCATCCCTGGAGACACTCGAATTGAGGTTTGACAGGGCTTTGGGCAACCTGACCTAGTTGAGGATGATCCTGTTTTCTGCAGAGGGAGTTGAACTAGATGACCTTTAGAGGTTCCTTCTAAGTTAAACCATTGTGATTCTACGATTCTATCAGTGGAGACTTCCCTTGTTTCATTGTCCGAGATGTGGAGGTGACCTCCTCATGGATTTCATATTCGTGCAAATGCCATTCTATTACTAGCATAGCCCAACCACCTAGGTTCTGTTTCCCAGCGACTGACTTGCCTAGAGTAGAAGAGATCTGATGATCCCAAATGAAGCTGGGCTGCTTTTTTTCTAAACGTAAACCTTCCTCCTAGAACTAATCTTTAAACAAAGAATGACAAAGGTGCAGTCTGACTGCAGTGAAAATGCCAATGAAGCCTTTATAGATTGGTTCTTACATGGCCAAAGTCAAGTCACAGCTGAGAAATAATTGACTGTAGAGAGACAAAACTGCCTCTTAAGTTGAGTCAAATAGTAATAATAGGGTATTGGATCTCTCCCCTAGGAGATGATGCAGCAAACAGATCTTAAGCTTCCAAGTTCCTGGTTCTGTTGTAATGAACACTCACACGGAAGAATATGTCAGAGACTCGTGGCAGAGTATGTTACATTGTCAGCTTTTCAGAGAAATTTCAAGTCAGAATGCGGTTCAGGTGAAATGGAACAGGCAGCCTCATCCCATTCCTGTTATGGAAGGGCAATTAATTGATATGACATATGATTTTCAAAGATTAATATCATAGAATTATAGAATGGTAAGGTTGGAAGGGACCTCAAGGGTCATCTAGTTCCAACCCCCTGCCATAGGCAGGGACACCTCCCACTAACACAGCTCACTCAAGGCCTCCTCCAACCTGGCCTTGAACACCTCCAGGGAGGGAGCAGCCACAACCTCCCTGGGCAACCTGTGCCAGTGCCTCACCACCCTCACTGCAAACAACTTCCTCCTAACATCCAGTCTAAATCTCCCCTCTGCCAGTTCAAACCCATTGCCCCTTGTCCTGGCATTGCAAGACCTTGTCAATAGTCCCTCCCCAGCCTTCCTGTAGCCCCCTTCAGATCCTGGAAGGTTACTCTAAGGTCTCCTGGAAGCCTTCTCTTCTCCAGGCTGCAGAGCCCAAACTCTCTCAGCCTGTCCTCATAGGAGAGCTGTTCCGGCCCTCTGAGCATCTTTGTGGCCCTCCTCTGGACCCGCTCCAACAGTTCCATGTCCTTCCCATGCTGGGGGTTCCAGAACTGCACACAGTATTGTTTATTAATATTCAATATTTGGAACTCTCACCACCCTGACCACTAATTTTAATAATAATCCATTCTTTGCACAGAAACATTATACAGATAATGAGACAGGATCTAGAAATAACCAGTAATAATATATACCATTAATTGAACTGGAAGAGAAGGTTCCTGCAGTCAACACACTGCTTATAGTCCACACTGCTTGTCCACTAGATGGACTCAAGGAGATCCTCTACTTATGGCAGAAGGCAATGGTGAATTACAAGAGGCTTCAAGTATTTACTCACAAATATTAATCTCCAGATTCTCAGGGCTAGCTACAGCTTTAGACAGTACCCAAACACTTTCAGGGAATTCTGTTACTGTCTTGTCAGATGGTGAGATTTCTAATTTTTCCCAGGCTGTTAGGGAAAGGAGGCAGACAATCTCTGACCTGGTCCTGATATCTCTGAACCATCAGTTTATCTAGGACTTCGCGTTTTGGCAGGAGGCTTGCAGGTGCAGGCAGGATGGCTTCTGATGTGCGGTCTCAGCACAGATGTCACACTGGCTATGCAGGCTGATCTCAAGGAGGCATTTAGAGCCTGTTCCTGGTAAACTCAAGACAGTGGACTTGCCAGTCAGTTCAGGATGGAATAAGGCAGTAGCAAGCAGCAAGTACAGATACAACAGCAGAGCAGGTTGTGTCTCCTGCTCATCTCCTTTTATCAATACAGCCCAAGACTAATGGGCCTTTGGACACAGAATAGCCAATCAGAATGGCAGTTAACCAAGTCTGACCACGTTAAGTGAAGCCATAGGCTTGCTTTACTCTTTTCAGGGCAGAACACAGGCCTTGCACAAGGTAGCTGTGTGTACATTGTTTACCACAGGATGCAAACAAGTCTGGGAAAGCCAGAGTCCTTAGACTCAGGGGCTCCAGGTTCTTTATCCTCTTTCCCATCATTGCTTCTCCCCAAAATAAAAGGAGAGAGAGAGCAGAAAAACATGTCTGGGCAAGCCAGGATATGTATAAGCCTATTTTGGCCTGCTTAGACCTACCATGACAGTTCCCTGGGCAGCTTTTTGAAAATCTAACTCTTAAATTACTTGTGTGACACTGATTTTGTTGCAAGATTTTCCTCTGACTGTTCTGTATTGGTTTTCTTCATTTAGCTTAGGTTGTCTGCTTGGCCATCAACCCCTCTTGTGTTCTGTGGCATGGGCAAATATGTGCACAGCTCATACTGGTAGCATATTATTTTCCTTTGGTTCTACACTAGCTTTGAACCTAAGTCCCTAGAATTTAGTAGACATTGCTATGTGAACACAGTTCCTAGATCTCCACTTCTTCACAGACATCTTGAAGTCATAGTTCACGGAAGCCTCGTACTGCAGAAAGCCCTGAGCAACAAGGTAGACTGCAGCTTTAAATGCACATAAGCAATGTAAGTGAAAATCAAACATAACAGCACAAAACATTGTCTTAATGAAAAGCAACCAGACAACTGACGATAAGGCTAGTCAGTAAGGTGAGGAATGTGAAATATTTGTCATTGCAGGATGAGTGCCATTTTCTGTCTCAAACCTGATGGCTCCAGAGCTCTGTTAGCAACACTACTGCCGAACAGATCCTCCAAGCTGCTAATAAATGTACAAGATACACAGCATAAGAAGATATCTTCCCTTGGTTTTATTATAATTATTAGAGGGCACTGAATATAAATTTCACTGATGAGTGTCTATAACAAAGGATGCTGCGTGCCAACACTGAGAAGCACCAAGGAATGAAAACAGCCGATAATAAATAGCTGTAAGGATTAAACCATCCAAAAGGCAAATAAACACTGTATTAAAATGCCAGAGTTCACAATGCTTTGTCTATATCCTCTCATACACAGAAGAACAAAGTTATAGACAGAAGAAAGGGAGAAAAACCTGTAAAAATATATGACCAGGCTCTGAGATAGTAAGAAGTCAGGTGAGAGAGCTGCTAATGGGATCTTTGTCAAAAGCAAAAGGAAAGTGTGCAAAAGGGAAGAAAGAAGACAACATAATGAATCCTGCAAAGCAATAGTTCGAAGAAAAGCAGCAGCTCTGGGGATTGTTAGCAATGAGTTATCACAAGGTTTCTTGCAGACTCAGCCTTGTCTCTCTTTCTGCAGCTCTGCATGTGGTCAGAGCTAGAACAGCAAACAATTCTTGTCTCTTCACCAATTAAGAGATCATAAAACTACGCTTATGACTTAATAATAAACTGCACTTCATTTCTTTCTACCTAAGGGAAATGCTGAATGTGGTAAACTGCTGATAACATAGGAGAAGATGGCTTAAGAGAAAAGCATCCAGAGCAGACAACCCAGTTTCTTGCTCTCTGAGAGGAAAGGAAGTTCATTGCTGCCTTGTAGAGGGTCTCTTCTTCAGGCCACAGCAGCTTCTTTTCAGCTTCACTTGTTATAGGATCTTCTACTGCAGGTGGGCAAGGTAAAAATCATCCCAGAGCTGAACCTTTTTTTCAAACTTTGCAAGTGCACACTGTCAGTCTACATACCATAACATGTACTACTCCAACAGTCTCAAAGTTTAACACTGGCCAGCTTCCCCAAGAAGTCAAGCCTAACACGGAGAATGCAATGACAGTAGTTTGTTGGTTCCTGAACTGCAGAGCCATGCTCCTTCCTAAACCAGTGACATTTACTAGATACCACCACAGCAGGGGTACGAAAAGAAAGCAGAAAAGTTTCTGCACAGATTGACCTCCAGCTTTATTTTAATTTTTTTTTTTTCTTAGGGACTGTGCCCTGTCTGGAGCTTTGCAAAGCACAAAGAGACATCTAATGGTTTGTTAATACATTGCAAGCAAGCCTGGTGTCATGTGATGAATTCTTCCAGGCCTCTGTTTGCCAGGTATTTATCTTTTTTTCTACCAAGATTTTAGTCTGTCAGCTCATTTCTCTTGGCTTTCCATTCCTCAGAAGAAAAGAAACCTGTACCTTGGAGTTTTTGGAATCTCCTCCTTTCTCAAAACAGGGTTATAAAGTGTGAGATACTGCAGTTTGTTACTGCTGCGATAGAGACAAATCAACTGGATCTCTGTTCCTGAGCCCAGAAGTATTAGACCAATCCACCCTTGAGCCCTGAGTGTCTACTTTCATCAATAAGGCTACTGATGTCAGCTGGATTTGTGTCTGTTTTCCACCCTCTCAGTACGAGAAAAGGAACCAGTAATTGAATCTATGCCCACATTTGTCTCAGAACAATGGTTCTGACCCATATAAAAACTCCTGTTGGGAAAAACAAATAAATTTTCAACATTGTGAGCCTGCTCACACTAGTGAGAAGCACAGTATACATTTGGGGTTTTATGTTGCACAAGGAATGTCTACCAAAGCCATCAGTGGAATTCAGGCATTGGGGGACTCCTGCATCCAGACTAGGTTTTCTCATTTCTGTCTGTATCAAGAAGAGCTTTCTTCCTCTTCTCTTCTCCCCATGGTAAAAAGAGTTACAGTCAGCCCCTGTGGATTCACCCAAGAGAGAGCCTCTCAGCCTGTCCCCACCAGCCTTGTTCCTAAGGGGCCATTTCTACAAATCACAGTGTGCTTTGTGGATCATCTTGCAGCTGTGCAAGTTTGCCTTGAAACTGGAATCCAAGGAGAAGAGTCAACCGAGTGATATCCTGGACAGGCAAGTCATCAGATCCAGCTTCCCTTCTCAACTGACAAGTAGTCTGTGTTGGAGAAAATCCAAATCTCTAATCAGGTGGGTTTATAAGTACATCATTTTTCTCCATACAGTTTTGGAGGTATTTCCCATATTTTCAGACCAAACAATCTTTCTGGAAGCATTTTGCCTCTAGCAACCCAGTAGAAACTCTCACATTCAACAGATAGTTGTGCCCTAACAGCGATTGTGTCAGCGCCCAGTCCAACAGTCCAGCAGATATTACTGAATGGCTTTGAAGTCTTTTGACTCACTAAAAACGGTTAAAGGTTGGTTTCCTGTAAACCAAAACATTCACAATTTAGGTTTTTCAAGACTGAATAAGAAAAGTTTTATGAAAGCAAAATCTCTTTTGTTTAGTTGCTGTAGGATTTACTGATTGATATTGTAGGACGTGCAGGCTGTTGCACTCCAAACAATTGTGGGTAGTCACAGAGAACACCTGGTGATGAAGTCAGTTACTTCACAGTAGAGTTGGCCCACATGAAAAGGATACAGAGGGCAATTTAGTTCCTACTGGAAAAATACATGATTGCCAATGTTCAGCATTCCTCTACACATGACCTTTGCTCACAGGTCAAGTATGACGTCCATAAAGGGCCTTCTAAGACCCATTGCTCTTTATATCCCTCCTGCTCCTGTGATATGTGTTGTGGATTCACACACTTGATAAAAGAGATAGATCAGCTGCTAGAGAGCTGCAGCTTTATCGGGCATCCAGCATGAGCTTGCACCTCCTGGGAACACGAGGCGTTGGCTGAAAGAACTGGATAATGTGTGTTTGATTTGTCCCTTGTCAAGGTCACACCTGGCTAACTGCCTCTGCAAGAATCCTGAGTATCAGTAATTTACAACATCCCCCTCTTCTCCACAGATGAGTTTTTGTTCTTCCTTTGAAAGTTCTCGTCTGCTCCGAACTCTATGGAGAGAAAGTGAGTGAAGGGGCCTCATTATTTTAAATGGGGCTTGACAGAACCTAACAAAAAGCATAAAACAGAGCAATTTTCACAGGCAATCGCACCAAGGCACTTACAGCAGGGCTGAGAACTCAATTACAGCCCATTACTGTCGGAGCTGTCTCTCACTCTTTTGCTCTTTCCCTGTCCATTGGTTTCTGCAAGACAAACTCAGTATTGGCAAAGGTCATCCACTTCAGCTGTAGCATTTTGGCTAGTGGTTCCCATTAGGCACAGCTCAGTGAGAGTTCCAGTGCTCTCACAAATGCGAGCAGAAAAACAGTTCAAGAAAAACATGGTTTTCTGTTTGTTAATCCTGAAAAACAGCGAGATTCTGCCACCCACAAGGTGAAAAAAGCAGCGAGTTTTTATGCGGTGTCCTTGCACAAGGTCATGACATAAGCCTGTGATGCATACTGCATGCATGCACACACATCTCTAAACAAAGCTTGCACGTATCCTGCTTATGCTTCTTCCAGACCAAACGGCTTAGCCAGCCTCTCAGATGAAGATGACACTATGACAGACTCATTATTCTTCTGGTGAAAAGGCAGCCAGGAGCAGATTCAAATCTTATCATAGAGTACAGTGTCTTAAAACCTGCTTGATCATAGAATCATAGAACGGTAAGGTTGGAAGGGACCTCAAGGATCATCCAGTTCCAACCCCCTGCCATAGGCAGGGACACCTCCCACTAGTACAGCTCGCTCAAGGCCTCCTCCAACCTGGCCTTGAACACCTCCAGGGAGGGAGCAGCCACAACCTCCCTGGGCAACCTGTGCCAGTGTCTCACCACCCTCACTGCAAACAACTTCCTCCTGACATCCAGCCTAAATCTCCCCTCTGCCAGTTCAAACCCATTGCCCCTTGTCCTGTCATTGCAAGACCTTGTCAACAGTCCCTCCCCAGCCTTCCTGTAGGCCCCCTTCAGATCCTGGAAGTCTACTCTGAGGTCTCCTGGACTCCTTCTCTTCTCCAGGTTGCAGAGCCCAAACTCTCTCAGTCCATCCTCACAGCAGAGCTGTTGCAGCCCTCTGATCATCCTCATGGCCTCCTCTGGACCTGCTCCAACACTTCCATGTCCTTCCTGTGCTGAGGGCTCCAGAACTGCACACAGATCCTGCCTGTCCACATGGTCATTGAGACACACTGCGGTACGTGTCACTGCAAAGCTGAGACACCAGGATGGCAGGGCTCCTGGAGACAGGATTGCAGCAAAACAAATAACTGAGCTTGTTGTGTGGAACAGATTAACACTGAACAGCATGCTGTCAGGCATTCCTGAGTATGAGAAACAGACTAATTTAAAAATGCATCAGAATGGGTTTGGAAAAGGTGTTTTTAAAGAAGGTTAAGGTTAGAAGGACAATCAATTCAAGAGAGAGCAGATTTAGGGTGAGTAGTACACCACCGTACACTTCTCTCATGTATAATGGTTATTGTTTCACCTTTGTCTGACAACTTGTACAAAGGTGGCAGCTGAATCTGGACTAAAGTATAGGAGTTGACTTGAACATCAGAAAGGTTGAGAAAGTTGGGTCTATTCAGCCTGGAGAAGAGGAGACTGAGAGGACACCTCATGAATGCTTAGAAGTATTTAAGAGGCAAGTGTCAGGAGGATGGAGCCAGACATTTCTCAGTGGTGTCCAGTGACAGGACAAGGGGCAGTGGACACAAACAGGAACACAGGCAGTTCCATGCAAACACAAGGGAAAATAAAAATCTTTCATTTGAGGGTGGCGGGCATTGGAACAGGCTGTCCAGAGAAGTTGTGGAGTCTCTGTCTCTGGAGGCTTTCAAAACCCACCTACACATGTCCCTGTCTGATTTACTCTAGGTGATCCTGCTTAGGCAGAGGGATTGGACTGAACGACCTTCAGAGGTCCCTTCCAACCCCTAGGTGGACTCTGTGTTTCTGTTATGACACAGTCAGAACCCACAGAACTGATGGCTTAGGGGGGTGTAGAGTCATGCACAATGTACAGGGAATATGTAAAGAGCAATTGGTAGTTATAAAGGTTTTCTACTGAGGATGTAAAAAAGCTGATTCACAAACTGTACTAGATTTTGCAAATCATAACAAAGAGCTTTGCTTTCTTCCCCAACTCCCCCTAGAAAACAAACGACATGTCTCTGTTGTAAACTATGCAGGCATTAGAAGTAAAACCTGAACTAATTCTTTGTTGCAAAACAAAGAAATAGACTATTTCCCCTTACCACCTTCCTTGAAAGGGTTGAAACATCTTTGCTGCAATTAGAGAATAAATGTAGTTGTCATTGCATGCATTACCCTACATGGATATGGTCTGGTAAAATTCTACATAAAAAGAAAATGCAGACTTAGGATAGGAACTGGAACATTTATCTTTAGCAATATTACTGTTCTCTCTAGCTATCATATACTTACAGTACTATTACTACAAGGGCATCAGTACTTGCACTGTCTACTGGTTTTCCTGTTACCTGTTAAACCCTAGAATCAGCTGTTATTTTCTTTTTCATTCCTCTGTCTCCTTCCTATTCCCTTTCCTAGAGATTCTAACAGATGCATGAATTAAAAAAAAAAAAAAAAATTAAAAAAAAAAAATTACCTGCTACATCCAGAGTTTTCTGAGCAAATAATAGGCTTCCTGTGGCTTTTCAGATAAGTGTTTTTTACATAAAAGGCATAAATGTTCCTGGAAAGACACTTAAAAATTCCAGTGAACAAGCACAATTCTTGTTTTCCAGAGTCAGCAGAGTGGCACAGAACTCTGACCAGCTACTTGGAAATATTGAAGCACTGATTGTGATGTGATCCTTGCACAGCTGCCAGCAGACACTCAGTCCTTCTTTATGCCTTTGCTCCCAAAGCTGACATCCAGCTGAACCAAGTCTCAGTCCCAGCAGCTGCATGTGTATTTCCAAGGGTATGTCTTGGCAGAAGTCAAGATCCCAAGGAGTTGGGGGACAAAAACCTCAAAGAGGAAACTTTTCATTCAGAAACTTTCCAGAAACTTTTTCTTTCTGTTTATTTGAAGGAGGCTGCATGGTTTTGGTTTTCTCATGCTGATATACTCCACAATGGTCAATATCTTTCCTAGGCTAACACAATTTCTTCTTTCTAAGGTAGTCTTTCATATCTGCAAGTATTTTACATTTATGCAATCACTTTGGCATGTTAGGTCTCAGGAACTAGAAAATACTTGGTGCCATCAAGCCCACTAAAAGTTATTTTCATTCTGGATAACTTTTCTCCCTGGCTCTTGAGGAGGCTGAAAGACATCTTGTAGGAATTAAATGTTGTTGAAATCTTAGTGGGTTTCACTAAGAGGTTGTACAGTCCTCTTTCATGGTACCCATCTCTTAAAACATGTATTGTTGCTACCACCACTTTCAGAGCTCTGACAGTAAATCTGATTCTCTGTTGCAGAATTTGTTTATTTTTATGCCTCCAGAGTAATGGTTATATTCCTGTAATATTGGGAATAACAGCTAGCAGAAGGGTACACAAACATTAAGTGGGACCTCCAGGCCATGCAATGATGTAACAAATGTCAGTATTTCTTGTTCTATTCTCCTTCTGTTCCCTCTTTTCCCCACTGCATAACCTCTATGTCTTCTGTATTTACTCTTGATCAATGATGTTCCACTTCTGTGTCTCATTTCTACTGACTTCATTCTCCTGTGAAGGCTGGAATGGGGTGAACTGAAGGGAACCTTGGAGAAACTGGCCACCTCTCTTCTTCCTGTTCTTGCATCTCTGACACACTTTCTGCTTACAAAGGTTGAGTAGATCCCTATCTACTTTTCCACCAAGCCTGTGACCCCTGTTTCATCTCAGTTGCTCTCTGCTCTGCAGTCAGCTGCTGGTAGGAAAGGAAGAGAACAAATGAGGCCAGATGATCTGATAGCACTCTTGGTGTGTAACTGCCAGACCCACTAATGGAACTTATATTTTAAATTTTAACCTACTCTCCTATCTATCTATCTATCTATCTATCTATCTATCTATCTATCTATCTATCTATCTATCTATCTATATCTATCTCTATATTTATCTATCTATCTATATTTATCTATCTATCTGTATATCTAGATATCTATATCTATCTATATCTATCTGTCTATCCATCTATCTATATCTCTATCTATCTATCTCTATCTGTATCTATCTATCTCCATCTGTATCTATCTGTCTATCCATCTATTTCTATTTATCTATCTGTATCTATCTATCTCTATCTATCTACATCTCTGTCTATCTATCTCTATCTATCTATATTTATCTATCTGTATTTATCTATCTGTATATCTAGCTATCTATATCTATCTATATCTGTCTGTCTGTCTATCTATATCTATCTGTCTATTCTTATCTTATCTGTCTATCTATCTAACTAACTCTATCTCTATCTACTACCTATCTACCTCTATCTCTCTATCTGTCTATCTATCTATCTACATTTATCTATATCTCTCTCTGTCTATCTATATCTGTCTGTCTCTCTATCTATCTATTTATATCTAGGCATCTGTCTGTCTGTATATCTATCTACCTATCTGTAACTCCTTCCCTGAAATAATATCTCCTGATCTTGTTAGGCTCTACAGTAGATTGCTTTGGAAACCACACGTTTCATAGTCCAAAATCTGACCTTATTTTTGTGTAGATGGATAAGAGTAGCCAATAATCTCCATTCCACTTGTATTTTCCCTCTCACTGAAAACAATGAGTCTTTAAGTTCAGGAAGCACTGCAGAAATCCTACCTCATGCAAGACTGCATCAGGAAGACAGGCAGATGATTTTCTGAGTCAGAACAAGAAAGGAAGTCAAGGAAGAAAGATATATGCTTCTCTGTCTTTAATCTCAAAGTCTTTATGGAAAGCCTTCTCAGACAACCCCAACAGAAGGTTGCACTACCAGCTCTTATTCCCACCCTTGTTCCCTAGAGTTTTCTGTACGTTTCTCAGCAATGATGAATACAGAAACCCAGGTAGGCACATCAGACATAACCATGGCTCTAATAAAAGTGGAAAACATAGAAACTGTCTTTCAACTCAGAGAGCATTATTTCCTTTGAGACAAACTATGTCTCAAAAACTTCTCAGCATAAGCCCTCTTTCGTCATTCTGAGTATCTCCATCCATTACACTAGGATCTTATACCAGCACAGTCTTACCAAGCAGAACATTGCAGATTTTAAAGCCGGGGATGCTGCAAAATAGTTTTTTTTATTTCTTGTTCTCTGGTAGCTTTGTCAATTCGTATCCACACAGAGCATCTTGTGGGAACAATCATCACAGAAAAATCTTGGTTTAGATTTTCAGGAGTTGCATATAGTAGGACATCTATGATGTGTGAGGATAACTTCATTATCTGACCTAAAACCTTAAAACCATGCAACAGTTTTCGTCATAAACTTATTAACAACCCTTTGTCCTTCAATGTGTTGATGAATTTCACTCATCTCAATTTTCTAGTTATCTAGCATCATAAAATGAATAAATTTTACAACAATCATGTTCAAACCTCACAATGGCACCACATATTCCTCCACAAACCAGTGTGAAGGACACCAGGCAAATGTGGCAAATAACATGAAAAAGCACCAAATTGTGCTAGAGAAATACGTGCAAACAAATGCCCAATTTCAAACATTTTAGGGTTTGATTGTCAGGGATCCTACAACAGACACAATGAAATGCCAACCTCATGAAATTCAGCAAGGCCAAGTGTAAGGTCCTGCACCTGAGTAGGCATAATACAGG
>VWZE01020512.1:82309-108079 GCA_013396675.1 Eubucco bourcierii
GGTGAAGCCATAGGCTTGTTTCACCCTTTTTAGGGCAGAACACAGCCTTGCACAAGGCAACTGTGTGTACCTTGTTTAGCACAGGGTCTGGGCAGGCCACAGACCCCAGACTCAGTGGCTCCAGGTTCTTTGTCCTCTTTCCCGTGGTGCTCTCCCCAAAACGGAAGGAGGGAGGGCAGAAAAACATGCCTGGGCAAACCAGGACACGTACAAGCCTAATTTGGCCTGCTTAGGCCTACCATGACAGTTACGAGCATGGCATGTGATGCTGTCACAGATGTGCTGGTTTCCCTTTGCAAGGCAGGGCCAGCAGGCATCCCTGATTGTATCCTATTGACAGGAAGGACTCCTAGGAGATGAGGACCAATTACCAAACCCACTATAGCCATGCTTGTTTTGGAGAAACAGGGATGGGGGGCAGGGGGAGGCATATAAAGGAGAAATAAGCTGGTGAGCTTTCCCAGATGAAAACTTTGATTAATTTTGAATGTTGCTGTGCAAAGCAGAAAGCAATGCAATGTGGCTTGTATTTGCAAAAAAAATAAAAAATAAAAAGACTTCAATGCCATGTGTTTAATGCAGCAACCTCTTTTATCACAGAGCTACCTGAATGTTCTCTCTCACCACAGGGAAGTGGTTTTGCCTTCAACTTTCCATCTCTTTGCATCATTGATACTCCTTCAAAATATTTTTGTTTTCTCAAGAACACTACAGTTTTTAAAAGACAACAACTCTGAAAAATCAGTGTGGAATGAAGTTGAGGGCCTGTGATAGCTGAGCAGTAGCGAATCTTAGTCACAAAAACATATGGATGTGAGAGTAGACTTTATTTTGCCAGAGGCTGGAGAAGACAAATGCAAAACTGTCCAGTTTTCACAATCACAATTCATGAATAGCCATGAGTGGATCATAGAATGGTAAAGTTGGAAGGCACCTCAAAGCTCATCTAGTTCCAACCCCCTGCCATAGGCAGGGACACCTCCCACTAGTACAGCTCACTCAAGGCCTCGTCCAACCTGAACACCTCCAGGGAGGGAGTAAAAACAACCTCCCTGGGCAACCTGTTCCAGTGCCTCACCATCCTCCCTGCAAAGAACTTCCTCCTAACATCCAGTCTAAATCTCCCCTCTGCCAGTTTAAACCCATTGCCCCTTGTCCTGTCCTTGCAAGACCTTGATATTCAATATAAAAATGGGTATTCATTTTAAGCATACTTCTATGCTTAGAGTTCTTGATTCCAGTAGGAAGGTCTCAGAAAACATATTTTGGAGTAATGATGATGGGTTTTTTTGCTCTTCTGTAACCCACTCCTCTACAAGGTTTAGGCAGCAGGTCTTTTGGAGGCTCTTGTGTGTGCAGGAGGTAAAGGTGCAAGGTGGGGTACACTGCTGTCTGTTAAACAGGTCTTGGAACTCACGCTGCTACTCAATGGTGCCAGAGAATGCACTCTGACTTTCATGAGGACATGAGTACAGGTATCATCCCTCTCAACAGGAAAAATTTTGAAGAGAGGTGGTGGCAAATGTTCTACCAGATTTTTTTTTTTCTTTTGGAAATAGTGATGAATCTAAAGTCAGATGTTTCAGAAAGTGGATCATTTTAGAGGAGAGCTAATTTTTTTTTCAAATGTGTTTAACGTTTCTGTGGCGCTTTCCTGAGTGAGGATCACATGGGCCACCCATCTCAGAAGTAAAATTAAATACTGAAGGAATAACAACACAGATTTGTATGATGGTTGCACATATACTTGGGGCCACTCTTGTTACTCCAGTACAGTTCTCAGCTAGACTTCAAAAGAAGCTCAAGGATCCCAAGCCCCTTCTGCTGAAGTGCTAGCGAGTAACTTTGTATAATGTGGCTGGAGCCTCAATGTGGTATCAGAGTACAAATTCATTGTGCTTATTTGTTGGCCCCACCTCAGGAAATCTGGTGCATGGAGGTACCTGAGTAGAGAGTAACTGAGAGCAGGGACAAGAAATTTCACCAGCAGTTTACCGTGTTAGTGCTAGAAACTGCGGAACACTGTGGGGTTTTCACGGCCTGCGTGCTGCTTGGTCCAGTCATTTTGTAGCAGAAGAAGCCCCTTGTTTACAAGCTGAAGACAGAAAGTGAAGGACAAGCAATGGCACTTCATGTCTGGCAAAAGCAACTTTTTTTATCTTTGCAGGAAGAGCCCAGGGAGAGGTGAAGAGAGCAAGACAAATCTGACAGAGCAGAGGAACCTTGAGCGGAGGCAGGGGGAAGGAGAGATAGCACACAGACAGTTTGAGAAGGAGACAAGGTGCAGATAAGGAGCTGTATCTATCTAATAGATATTCTTCCCCTAATTCTAATGGAAATTCTATCTCCCAGAGCCTGTCAGTGGAAACCTAATCCTCCTCCAAGGGATACGCAAGCATTGCTCGAAGCAGAATCTAGATGACAACAAGGTCATTTTCATCTCATCAGCTATAATGCACAGCCTGGCACCTTCCTCCCCCGCCTTGCTTCCCCTTTCTTGAACAAGCTGAGAAGAAGACAAGCTGAACGACAGGTAACATTTCTACAACACACATCAGAATCCAGGAATGGCTCTTTTGTTGCTGAGAAAAGTCTAACTTTGCTTTTCTGAAGAGTAACTACACTGTTGTTTGGTTTAGGCTCTAGAGGTGACCGAGGAGTTGCACTGAACAAACAGTTGCTGGAAATTCAAAGTTTAAGGAGCTGGCAGGTGAGCTCTTTGCCCACCTGTTGACAGCCCTGACAATGGAAAGTAGAGGATATATTACAACCTGCTCTCAATTAAACATTCACTCTGCTTTGAGGGTGGACTAGGTTACATTTGGTTTTATCCATCTATCAATATACCTGTGGTCACTCTTTCATTCTGTTACAGTTCCTGCCCAAACCTTCTATGTATAACACCCAAGGTTTCTGCCAGCAATCGTTAGCTCAGGGACAAAACACAATGTTTTGCTCTTAGGGACCCTTTGTTCTGGTTGCCTTGGTTTCAAAACAAGTCTTCAAGGTTACTTGACTTTGTGATTCTCTGGTTACCTGATTTTAATATTTTTTCTTAACAACAATATCTTGCTAATCCTGACCTTGCCTTGCTGCTTTGACTTCTTCTTGGTCTGGCTTTGGAACTGCCTTGTCACTACAGTTGTTTCTGGTGGAACTGATGGTTGATCTTGGTTATCCTCTCCAGGGTTGCTCTGCTTGCCTTGCTTTGGTACTGGAGGACTGTGTTCTTGCTAGGGAGGTTGCTCTGCCCTGCTACCCCCATTCTCGATTCCTCTTCAGTGGGTTGATGTGGACTACAGCAATATCAAAAACCTTGACAAATACTCAAAACCTCTGTGGTCCAAATAAAGCACATTTGGTCAAGCAGTTCTCAGTGAACGGGGCATGGTACTGCAACTCCACAACCACATAGTCCTCCTGCATCCAGTCAGGAACTCAGACACTACACTCTCCAACTGGAAATTTCAAACTTACTTTTCCAGTACATGCTTACAAACATATATTGATCACATGTGGCCATAGATCATTAATGCATAACCTGATTGCATCACCTGCTTCCCTTTCTTAATGACCTCTGGGATCAAGCACATCCTGAGAGATGCCAAAGTTCTAAATAGAGTGATGGAAGAGCTTTTGGTCTTCACAACATGAGTGTAAGAGAGAAAGACAGGATTTTACAGTTTCTTTAGATTATTCATAAGACACAGATCATTATATTAATGGACACATCTGTTTGCCTTCTGTAGGGAATCTGCTCCTGAGAAAGTTCTTGCCAACATCTCAGTACAGTGAGGTGTGAATGCTTTGCAGTTTTCTGATCTTCTGAAATCTGACCTGGTTTGCAAGGAGGGCACTGAGCTGATAGCACAATCTGAAGTGTTGACCTACCTACTAGAGCATGACAGCCCCAGTATTGTGTGACGTGGACATAGGTGTGCCTATATTTTTGGATATAGTCTAATAGGAGGTTAAATAGGTCCTAAATAAGTGCTTGAAGAATCCCTACATAACTTCAGTCCCACAGAGGGTGATCTCACCCCTTGAAGTGCTGCCCATGCTAAGACTGAATTGGTTTTTGGGTGCACTTAATTTACAGAAGCATCCCAAGGGTGGAGTTTAGAGTCCATGGTGGGTGCCATCCAACCAAGCAGCCTCAAGATGTCCCATTCCAGAGACCCACGGCAGAGCAATGTGCCAGTGAGGAGTGAAGGGATCAAGCATACTCCCGAGGGCAGCTGTGACATATTTGCCCTCTTTGCTAAACATGTGGAACTGCAGCTTCCTGTGAAACCTGCGAGTGTAAAAGGGAACACTGAAAACTGCTGGATGGGGGACAGTGGATACTTGGCTTACTTCTGTCAAAACCTTACTGGCTGATTGAGTAAGTGCAGAATAGGAATAATGGAGACCAGTTCTTTGTAACTTGATAATCACAGAACAGTCTAGCTGGGTTTTTGCAGACTCTGAATCTGCTAAGCGTGCAGAGAGCTGATAGCCTGTGGTGCCTTATAATCTGTAGTACCCAGAGCACAGTTCTCTCTAATGCAGTGTGTGTGAACAGTGTGACACCAACCTGACCTAGTCACTCAGAACAGTGATTGCAGTAATTTACATTTATGACTCTGTGTTAGTTTGAAAAGACAGAAACTGGAAGTATTCTACCTCTTACAGTTCCTCTCTCTCTCTCTCTGTTTTTTTTTTTTTTTCTTTTTATGCTCATACAAACAGCTGGCATGGAGGTCAGAAAGATCATTTCCCTACCTTATTTTTCACGCAGCTTTTTCCCCATATCAGAACTCAAGACACCCCAGTTCACACAAAACCCCACACAAAAAATATTACTGTGAGCCATAGGCAATAAATCCCCAATTTTCTCCTGTAGTAACTGCCAACACAGTAGAAATGAAAGATACAATTATCACAGTATCTTCATTGCTTCCCCTTGTGCTATCTCTCTCTGAGTCTTTTCTTTAGATGCACTCTGCAGTGGATTCTTGGAGGGTTCATATGTCGCGCAGGCTACTACACACACACACCTTCCAGGATCTGAAGGGGGCTACAGGAAGGCTGGGGAGGGACTATTGACAAGGTCTTGCAATGCCAGGACAAAGGGCAATGGGTTTGAACTGGCAGAGGGGAGACTGAAACGATGTTAGGAGGAAGTTGTTTGCAGTGAGGGTGGTGAGGCACTGGCACAGGTTGCTCAGGGATTATGCTGCTTTGGGGTTTTGGACAACCCAAATTCTTCTGAGCTTGTAGAGAGCAAATGAAGACATTTGTGGTTTTTTCCCCTTCAACTATTCTCACAGAGTGTTCACCTGTTAGGTTGGGTGCATGCTCTCTGAGGTGGAATGGTAGAGACAACATTACCCATTACTTGATACACTGCCTTGCCAAGAACATTTTCTTCAGAGAATATCAGTGACCTTAGTGCCCTCCTGTGTGCCCATAAGTCTTCTTGGTTTTTTCTTTTTTATTTTCAACACACACACACACACCCCCCCTTTCTTTTTTTTTTTTTTTTTTTTTTTTTTTTTTTCTCTTCATAGCTGGAAAACAGCCTCTGCAGACACCACAGAATGCAGAGTTAGCACCCAGGTCAAAAGTGGAAAGAAAATTCAAAGAAACAAGGAAAATGGCAAACAAGTGTGTAGGAATGTTAGTGTGAACACAGGGACTTGTGGGAACATCAATGCTGTGCTGAGCTATTGCAAACATTCTCATTTATGAATTTGGTGACTCCACACTTCAAAAGGCTCAGACTGGATGTGGGCTGTGTGTCCCCATGGAGTGTGGTTGTCACCCCTGCAACAAACTCACTTCCTGAGTGCAAATATCCTGGTGGCTGCTCTCACATCATCTGCGGCCAGCATGACAGCATGGGGGAAGCTGGATGTTCTGCCCCAGTTCACCCACACCTCTCTCTCTGCATATTCCTGCTGTGTGGAATGAAGATTCAGAGATATATCCCCATCTGCATAGGCAGACATCATTACCTTTCCAAGCTGATTTTAGATCACACCACTACAGCGGTGGAAAAATCTGGATGCAGAGCCAAGAACCTGCCTACCAGTCTCCTTTGAAAGGCAGGATAGCAGGCTGAATGTCTCAGCTCTCTGCTCCACTCAGGAAAGTCTTGTACTCCTTTGAGAATGGTTAGCTTAGCTAGTAAGAAAAGCAAGATCACTGCAGTTAATAGAACTCACAGCTTAGAATAATATCCAAAGAGCAAGCCATGTTGATAGCTTATAACTTGGAAGACTCATCAGCACTTCATTAACAATGGAAGCATTGCAAAGTTAGGTATGTTTGCAGCTGCAAGAGGCAATGTCACCACAAAGCTAGTACTCTATGAATTCACTCTTAGTGGCAGCAAAGGGATGTTTCATGAGAGACACATGAATTAACCCAACCCAAAGCTTGCCCCAGTCCTATACCTTTAATTATCTTGCATAAATATACATGAAAGGTGGCACTTAAGATACTATGTTCCGTTGCCATGGCAACTGATATTCTAAAAAGTGATGATGATAAAAAAAAAAAAAAAAAAAGCAAATGGGAAGGACTATAAGAATAAATGCATCATGTTGTTATAGAAACCTTTTCAATCCAAAGAGGTTAGAATTACATGTATGGTAAGCATTGCTAAGAGTCTGCTCCCAAGCATCGTGGGGGGCTCTCCTTTCCAATTGTGTGCTAGAGAAAATTGTGTTACATTATGTTCTGTACATTGCTCAGAGTTCAACTCCCTTGGAATTACAGGGTCTTACATAAGACAATCAGCAAACATAAAGCAAAAATGATGGGTTTATCTTGGTCTTGTCAGTTTACAAGATTGTTGTTCTTTAACATTTGCAAGATTTTCAAACTGCCTTTTTTTTTTTTTTTTTTTTTTTCCATATTTTTTTTTTTTTCCCAATATCAATCTTTTGGAAACACACTCACATGTAGTCTCTATCTTAAAATTATGAGATTTCTCTGGAAAGAAATGCATATATATATATATATATTTCTTCCTCAGTCTTCTTTTAACTGCCCCCAAGTGCCAATCAGTTCCTGTCATTTTTCCCCTCATTATTTTCTTCCATCTCTCTTGGCTGCTACTCTTCACCCTTCATTCTCCCAGACTCATACTCAGCCTGAGATAACAACTGATTTTGTACCTGGCAGGGGTGAAGATAAATTTACACTAATCCTGACCTCTACAGGGGCATCATATATCTATTAACAAATCTGACCTCTTTGCTGATTTTTCTTTGGAAGGAGAAGAAAAAAGAATGGGAAAGTGTAGTGCTGAGGGGAGATACTGTTTGAAGATGGAACCAAGCCATTAACTGCACTTAAATACACAGTGAGACTTCAGACACTGCATGCAAGAATACAAGAAACACAAGACAAAAAGAATGGGGAAACACAAGACAAAAAGAATGGGGAAACACAAGAAAAAAGAATAGGGATGTGTAGTGCTGAGGGGGAGTGCTTAATACATAGTGAGACTTCAGACACTGCATGCAGGAATAATCTGAAAACATCCTGTTAACAATGAAGTGATTTCAAAAATAAAAATTAAAAACAACCAAACCAAACCAAGACACACCAAGAGTGCTCTTCAGTCACAAGCCAGAGGACCGATATATGTTTTGCTTGCTGCAACTAAGAATAATTGCATCATCCTATAAAATGGCTATGAGAGGAAAATTAGGGCCCAGTGTCTTCTCTTGCTGGGCACAGATGTGCTAGGAGAGAGGGGAGTACAGACTGCTGTTCCCATCCGTGCTCTGTCCAGTGCACCAGTGATGTTTGCAGGTTGTATGACCCAGTCACAGCTAAGCAATGCCCTCTTTTTCTCTTACTTTTAGCTAAGACAAAGTTCTCTTCCAACCTTGCCAGTTCTATGATTCTGTGATTTCTGCTTCCTATTGAGATCTCAGAAAACTAGGTATTCTTCCTAAGCAGGTAGATGCTTGCTTCAAAGCTGCAGCTTTTCTTCTTGCTTTGGCAATGGAACAGGGTACACCTGAGGGAGGTGGCAGCTGGTGAAGATGCATTTCTGACTCAGTCCTCCCAGATTAGTGGATCACTTGGAAATAAAGGTGCAGAAGAATACAGCATGCATCACTTCAGAAACTTGTTCATAGATAGTGCAAGCCATCTCTAGAGGTGCTTGTTCAGTGCAGAGTGCACTGTCACCAGTTTGCTGATGACACCAAACTGGGTCGAGTGGCTGGCACACCAGAAGGCTGTGCTGCCATTCAGGCTGCCATTGGACAGGCTGGAGGGCTGGGCAGGAAGAAATTTAATGAAATTTAATGAAGGCAAGTGTAGAGTCTTGCACCTCGGAAAGAACAACTCCAGGTATCCGGGTATCAGTATAGGTTGGGGACTGACCTGTTGGAAGGCAGCAAAGGAGAAAAGTATCAGGGGGTCCTAGCTGATGGGAAGTTGACCAGGAGCCAGAAATGTGCTCTTGTGCCCAGGAGGACCAATGCCATTTTGGGGTGTATTAGAAGGGCTGTGGCTAGTAGGTCAAGAGAGATTCTCCTGCCCCTCTACTCTGCCCTGCTGAGGCCACATCTGGAGTACTGTGTCCAGTTCTGGGCCCCCCAGTTCAAGAGGGGCATAGAAGTGCTTGAGAGAGTCCAGCACAGAGCCACAAAGATGGTTAAGGGAATGGAACATCTCTTTCATGAGGAAGAGACTAAGAGAGCTGGAACTCTTTAGCTTGGAGGAGACTGAGAGGTGACTTCATCAATGTTTATAAATATATAAAGGATGAGTGTCAGGAGGATGGAGCCAGGCTCTACTGGGTGATGCCTGATGACAGGACAAGGCTCAGTGGGTGGGAGCTGAGGCATAGGAGGTTTCGTGTAAATATGAGGAGGAATTTATTCACTGTGATGGTGACAGAACACTGGAACAGGCTGCCCAGGGAGGGTTGTGGATTCTCCCTCTTTTCGAGATGTTCAAATCCTGCCTGGATGTGTTCCTGTGTGATCTGTTATAGGAGATCCTGCTCTGGCAGTGGGGGTTGGACTGGATGAGCTTTTGAGGTCCTTTCCAGCCCCTAACATTCTGTGATTCTGTTATTATTTGTCAGTAGTGACAGACAGCATGTGTTTAGATGTGGTATGTGGTTCTTTCTCTTTTCTAGGTAAAGCCTCAAAAAATTCTCTTTAATTCACATTTGTTTGTTTTCTACCAGAAAATATCTGAATAAAAAACCAGTCTTCCAACCAGCACTTGTTCTTGCCTCTGCATCTCAACAGTTGTGATTCATTTACTTTCGTGGAGGTTTCACTTTACATTCAAGACAACAGTGATTTCCCATTCTCCCAGTTTTAAGTTTCTCCTGTTTATCCTCTTATTTTTCCTTTGTCACCCAACATTTCCTTCAGTGCCCTCACTCGGTGGGGAAACTTTCTCTTCAAGCTTCCAAAGCTGACAAAGCCTAAGTGCTCTCCAGCCATGCCTTCAGAAGCATGTGAATCTCCTGGGAGAAATGCTGACATGTTTTCCAGCCTCTTACAAGGAAGCTGAATATGCTTTTTGATGCCTGAGAGCATCAGATGCCCACGTTTAGGCAATTTAAAGCCTTCTCAAAATCAGCACAGCACACTTCCCTTACGGAGATCCACACATATGCATTTCAGGATGCCCATCCTTCATCCCGATGGGAATAACCCTGCTCCAGTTCAGAGCTTTGGTATGGGCTCGTTCATTACAGGGACTGTGTTACTGTAACAACTGCCTAAGAAAAAATGAAATTCACAATCACAAGCAGCTAAATCATTGCTGACATTGAACACAGGACTCATCATAAGAGGTGGTGGAAATGATAGACATATTTTGATCACTCAGCATCCAGCTGCAGCAAGTGGAAAATGAGCATGCAAGTACTCTCACCACAGTGAGCCTAGATCTAGAATTTGGAGAAGGATCATTCCCTCCTTTTCATTCCTTTTCATAGCAGCAGCTCTCCTATGAGGACAGACTGACAGAGTTGGGACACTGCAGCCTGCAGAAGAGAAGGCTTTGAGGAGACCTTAGAGTAGCCTTCCAGTATCTGAAGGGGGCCTACAGGAAGGCTGGGGAGGGACTATTGACAAGGGCTTGCAATGCCAGGACAAGGGACAATGGGTTTGAACTGGCAGAGGGGAGATTTAGACTGAATGTTAGGAGGAAGTTGTTTGCAGTGAGGGTGGTGAGGCACTGGCACATGTTGCCCAGGGAGGTTGTGGCTGCTCCCTCCCTGGGGGTGTTCAAGGCCAGGTTGGATGAGGTCTTGAGTGAGCTGTGCTAGTGGGAGGTGTCCCTGCCTATGGCAGAGGGTTGGAACTAGATGATCCTTGAGGTCCCTTCCAACCTTACCATTCTATGATTCCATGATTCCTTTGCTAAACCTCAGCATACCTTTACATGGAAATGAAAGGTTAGCTTAAAGCTTAAATGCTAGGACCACTGTTTACATTTCTGTTTGTTACTGAGATCTTGAAACACCTCTGGCAGAGCAGTCTACTCTCAGGTCTCAGAGACATTGAATATATTAAATACCACCAAGATACTCCTTCTCTCTAATCTGAACTGAAAGACTAGCTTCAGAAAACAAATGGGATATTATTTTGTCTTAATGGTGTTTCACATTTATATCACTAAATCTGAGAAGAATTGAAAAAGAAGGGGGAAAAAAAGAAAAGGAAGGGGAAAAAAAAATGTCCTAAATGGTTAATGATCCTCAGCAAGCAATCTGTCCAAATAAGGAAGGATTTCTTTGCAAATATGACAACTGATCTACAACCTTCTTCTACTGAGTTAGTGTTCCCATCCCCTCTCCAGCCTGTCTCATAGAGCTCTAGGAAATTTATTTTTCTCACTGTACCCCCACCCCAGGCTTGTTCAAGATAAAGTTTACCTAATTACTGCTAATGCTTTCCAGGTACAAGCCCAGAATTTCCAAAAGGGGTCCAGATCACAGGTTATATACATCCTTAGGTAAAGTCCAGGATTAGGAGGGCCATATAAGATATACATAAGATATAACCTGGCACAGGTTGCCCAGGGAGGTTGTGGTTGCTCCCTCCCTGGAGGTATTCAAGGTCAGATTGGAGGAGGCCTTGAGTGAGCTGTGCTAGTGGGAGGTGTCCCTGCCTATGGCAGGGGGTTGGAACTAGATGATCCTTGAGGTCCCTTCCAACCTTACCATTCTATGACTCTATACTTTGGGAAACACAGCCTGTTTTCTGACCACTATTTACAACAGCCTTCACATCGTTGTAATTTGTCCCAGCTGCTATTGTGCATTCACCAGTTTAATCCATTCCTGATATGCACCATTTCATCTTTAAAGTTTTTTTATTTAAAGATGTTCAAAGGTTCTTTAAGGTTTCTTGATTATTCTGACCTTTTGCATTGCTCCCTGAAGAACTTTTAGGGCAGTGTTGCTGCACCCATGAAATATATTTTCTATGGACTGACAGAAGCTTTCTGGAAAATTGGAAGTGGCTGCAGAATAACTGGGTGGAGATGAACCAGAACAGATCAGAGGAATGCAAAGTCCTGTGTAATTGTAGTATCTCAGGGAAGCTACAGTGCAGGATTTTGCTTATATCAATGGAAAAAAAAACCCAAAACATTACCTTGAAGAAACCTGGGTGTAATGAATTTCATTTCAGGTTTGCACTGGTTGCATGGTCCCCCAGATGGCCCTAAATGTGTTCATGTTATCTTCACTGGATTTCTCCTACCTCTGGAGCAGGGAATCAGCTTTTATTACCGAGTTTACTCTTTGCCTCTCTCCTTCCACATTCCAACGGGCTTCTGGAAGTCAGCTGCAGGATCTCATAGAATCATAGAATGGTAAGGTTGGAAGGGACCTCAAGGATCATCTAGTTCCAACCCCCTGCCATAGGTAGGGACACCTCCCATTAGTACAGCTCACTCAAGACCTCCTCCAACCTGACCTTGAACACCTCCAGGAAGGGAGCAGCCACAACCTCCCTGGGCAACTTGTGTCAGTGTCTCACCACCCTCACTGGAAAGAACTTCCTCCTAACATCCAGTCTAAATCTCCCCTCTGCCAGTTCAAACCCATTGCCCCTTGTCCTGTCATTACAAGACCTTGTCAATAGTCCCTCCCCAGCCTTCCTGTAGCCCCCTTCAGATCCTGGAAGGCTACTCTAAGGTCTCCTGGAAGCTTCTCTTCTCCAGGCTGCAGAGCCCCAACTCTCTCAGCCTGTCCTCAGAGCAGAGCTACTTCAGCCCTCTGCTCATCTTGGTGACCTCCTCTGGACCCGCTCCAACACTTCCATGTCCTTCCTGTGCTGAGGGCTCCAGAGCTGCACACAGGGCTCCAGGTGGGGTCTGACGAGAGCAGAGTAAATCTGTGATGCATCTATTCATGTATGGCTACCTTGCTCCAGAGAAGTTCCAACTAAAAAGCAATGGACCACCTACTTGGTTCATACTCCTATTAGGCAGTTTCAACCACTGGGAGTATTATTATGACTGCTTGGTGGTGATGACAAGGATGTGTGAGCAGCACAGCAACTCCTGCTTGGAAGGGGAAGCATCATCCAGCATACATGTTGGACTAACAACAAGGGAGTGATGTGACATTCAGACTGGAACAACATATATAATTTTTTCTTGGATTAGGGCAAAGCTTTGCAGAATGCAACAAGAGATTTAATCAAATTGACATTTTCCAGCATAAGTGAACGACAACAAGGGCAGTTGGTGCTGCCAGCAGTGGAATCAAACCCGATCCTAAAGGTGTACTTATGGTGGATTTTAACATCTGTTTGCTCAAGCTCCCAAGCTTCCTTTCTCTGCAAGAAGGAGAGGTGTATCAGGAGGAAGGATCACTTTATGTGTCTCCTGTTTCTTGTGTTCTATCTACCACAGGCCAATACAGGAGGTAGGATCCCATGCCAGAGAATTCTTCACTTGGTCTGTTCCAACATAGCAGTTCTTTTAATTATCAAATTCACCAGCTGTCCCAGCAAGGATTCAGTACAGTGGACTTACAAAATATCACTTAATTGTGATGAAAAGAAAATCCTGAACTGTAAGTTCGAGACACCTGAAGGTGCACAATTAAATACTATGACAATAAAATGTAATAAAGCTTTTTGTGACTTTCCTCTGGCACCACCTCTGTGGGCTAAGGTCTGCTGGCAATTTTTTTTTTAACATAGAGTGCAGCTGTGACCCAGCCTGTTGCTTCAACACAGAGGGTCTCAGACTTGTGTCCCACAGAGCACATGGTAGTGGTTGCCAACAGCAGCTGCCTCCTCGTATGGTTCTGGCTCCTTCTTTTCACTTCCAGCAGGTAGAAAGAGTTACAAATACATTTAAATGCTCTAGCAATGGTACTTTCCCATACAGGTAATTACTATCATTGGCACAGGGGTGTAATATACTTCAGTGAATAGAAGAGGCACTACATACTCACTTGCAGATTGTGTTGTTGATGTTCCACAAAAGCTTTATGTTATAAAAATTCTCAGTATTGATGCAAATAATCCCTGCTATAAGAACATCTGGATGGAATTCCTTCTGTAGAAAGCACAGGGTGCCCCAGGAGAAGATCTCAATAGCCCAGGGCCCTCTTTGATGTCAGATCAAACCTCTAGCAATAGGGGGCAACACTTTAACACTGAAAGAGGGCAGGTTCAGACTAGATATGAGGAAGAATTTTTTATTTATTTTTTTTTTGAGACAGTGAGATACTGCACCAGATTGTTCAGAAAACTTGTGGATGTTCCATTACCATAAGTGTTAAAAACCAGTTTGGATGAAGCTTTGCACAATGTGATATAGTGAAAGATGGTCCTGCCCAGCCCAAGGGGATTGGAGCAGATGATCTTTAAGGTCTCTTGCAGCCCAAGCCAGTTTAAGACTCTAATTATTTGGCAATGCTTAATCTTTTCAGGTCACTGACTCCTGTCAGTGCAAATACCCTTTGGGTTTCTGGATGTCAAACAGACCTAATAAAGATTCTAGGTTCATTAGTTCTCATGCTAATAATGTTTTTAATTTGTTGAAGTCTTTTCATAACTAATATTTGGCTTTCTCAGCTGCAGATAAAATGTTTCCCTTTATGGGAATTGTCTTCTGGGGGAAAAAAAAAAAAACACCCAAACCCCAGTGACTGTATGATTTGTAGATCTGCTACATTTAGTGAAAAAGAGAACAAAGAGAAATTATTTCTCTTTCTATTGATGTCACAAACTCAAGAATGAGATCTCAGAGATGACCTGCATCCTCTTTTTTCCCATACTTGGCAACTGAGAATGTACACATTTTACTCCTAGCTGTACACATCCAGGAGACTTCCTGAAAACCATTCCCAAAGTTGTCTCTTGCCTCACAGGCAATGTTCTTTAGCCTGGACTACCATCGAACTTCCTCTGACAGGCAGGAACCATTTGAGTAATAAGTTGTTCAAAGCCTCAAGCATTTCCTTATATCTTTATCCTGAGGTTTCTTTGCCCTGGATCCAGCTTCCCTTAGAAAGTCTAGGACAGCCTTACAGCGTACATCAGCAGCTCCAGCAAACTGTGCAGAGAGCAAGACCTGCTGTGATGCAGAGATGCTGCAGCCACTCCACTTCTTTTGGCTTCTTGTTCTGCATGGTGGGGAGGGATGCTGCAGGAATGACAGACCTAACTCTGCAGCACTGAGGAATGGATCCACAACACTGACAGGATCACAGGGCTGCAGGAATGACAGACCTAACTCTGCAGCACTGAGGAATGGATCCACAACACTGACAGGATCACAGGGCTGCAGGAATGACAGACCTAACTCTGCAGCACTGAGGAATGGATCCACAACACTGACAGGATCACAGGGCTGCAGGAATGACAGACCTAACTCTGCAGCACTGAGGAATGGATCCACAACACTGACAGGATCACAGGGCTGCAGGAATGACAGACCTAACTCTGCAGCACTGAGGAATGGATCCACAACACTGACAGGATCACAGGGCTGCAGGAATGACAGACCTAACTCTGCAGCACTGAGGAATGGATCCACAACACTGACAGGATCACAGGGCTGCAGGAATGACAGACCTAACTCTGCAGCACTGAGGAATGGATCCACAACACTGACAGGATCACAGGGCTGCAGGAATGACAGACCTAACTCTGCAGCACTGAGGAATGGATCCACATCACTGACAGGATCACAGGATCACAGCATGTCAGGGGTTGGAAGGGACCCAAAGAGATCATCGAGTCCAACCCCCCTGCCAGAGCAGGACCATACAATCTAGCTCAGGACACACAGTAACACATCCAGAGAGGCCTTGAAAGAGTCCAGAGAAGGAGACTCCACAGCCTCTCTGGGAAGCCTGTTCCAGTGCTCTGTGACCCTTACAGTAAAGAAGTTCCCCCTTGTGTTGAGGTGGAACCTCTTGTGCTGCAACTTGCATCCATTGCTCCTTGTCCTATCACAGTTAGCAAGTGAGCAGAGCCTGTCCCAGACCCCTCCTGACCCCCAGCCCTCAGATATTTATAAACATTTATTAAATCCCCTCTCAGTCTTCTCTTCTCCAGACTAAAAAGCCCCAGCTCCCTCATAAGTCCCCTAATCATCCTTGTAGCCCTCTGTTGGACCCTCTCCAGCAGATTCCTGTCCCTCTTAAACTGGGAGCCCAAAACTGAATGCAGTACTCAAGATGAAGTCTCACCAGAGCAGAGTAGAGGGGGAGGAGAACCTCCCTTGATCATTGACCATGAACATTGAATGCTAGCAAGCAAACACAGAGGAAGATGGGTTGGCCTAAGATAAAAGGGCAATGACTTTGAACATCATTTATTATTTTATTTTTGCTGTTGGGAGTTGGAATCATCAACAAACGTTTAAGACAATTGATTTCAAGACCCAGAAAGAACAATGATGTTGTAAACGTCACTTTACAGAAGGCATGGATTATAGAGTAACTGGATTTCATCACTGAAAGAAAAACAAAAACATAGGATGAGTTATTTTCTGTTGCTATTGGTCTTTCTGATGACCTTTACAAATAGAAGTAAAACCTTTTCTTTGCTGCAATCAGTACGACCTTCACTGTCACACTGCATGGAGGTAGTCTGTCATCCAATGGAGAAAGCAAAGCTCTCCTCAAGACCATATCTTACTTGCAAACCCAGTTGTCTGGATACAAAAAACAAACAGACAAAAACCAACCAAACAAACAAAAAAACCAAACAGAAGAGGTTAGAATTTGTATGCCAAGAAAAGCAAAAATAAATCCTAGAATGGTAAGGTTGGAAGGGACCTCAAGGATCATCCAGTTCCAACCCCCTGCCATAGGCAGGGACACCTCCCACTAGCACAGCTCACTCAAGGCCTCATCCAACCTGGCCTTGAACACCTCCAGGGAGGGAGCAGCCACAACCTCCCTGGGCAACCTGTGCCAGTGCCTCACCACCCTCACTGCAAACAACTTCCTCCTAACATCCAGTCTAAATCTCCCCTCTGCCAGTTCAAACCCATTGCCCCTTGTCCTGGCATTGCATGTCCTTGTCAATAGTCCCTCCCCAGCCTTCCTGTAGGCCCCCTTCAGATACTGGAAGGCTATGTAAATATGCAAAAAGGCATTAAGAACATTCTTGGTTTTTTTTTTTTTTTTTTCTTCTAACACCAGGCCTGTCAGCTTGGTCTGCAATCAAATCTCCAAGGATGTCAGAGTTATTGTCAACTCATGCAGCTCTCCAGCCTGAGACTGCTGGAATAGAGGGAAGGACCGTTGATGTTGATCATAACACAGGCTTGCCAAAGGATGAGTATTTAGCGTGGAGCAGCATCCTTAGCACAGTCCAGATGGCTCTTTGAAGAGCTTTTATTACGCTTTGTTCCACCGCAACAACAGCTCTCAATGGCATTTTTGTTTTGTTTTGTTATCAGGCTCTGGAGAGCAGGAAGCAGCGCAGGTTTCTGCTGTGTTCCTCATACATACAGTTCAACTACCGCCCAGCCACCCTTTTGTTCCCGCTGCAATGTGCTAAACTCGCTATTAACAGATGGCTCTTACAGAATCACAGAGAAACAGCTCCTGGAGTTCAGCAGTCCTAAGGGGTAGCAAATGGTCCCAGCAGGAAAATGTCGATGGAGCTTTAATTTCCTGGTGTGACCAAGCTCGTTTCAGCCTCTGAGTGAACTGCAACCTCAGCAAATGCAGCACCTCCTCACAGACCTTTCCCATACCGCTCAGAATCTGAGTTTGCATCATCATGTCTACGAGAAGCAATGAGTGGTTATTCAGTCAGTTCTGAACACACAGGCCTTCAAACAAGCTGGACAGTGTTTAAATGTCCATTTCCTGGGGCCTTTATGCTCTGCTCTTCTGGAGTTTCTTGGCAAATCTAGAAATAGGTCCATGCCTATACCTACAGATGCACAGAACAGCAAATCTTTATTGTTTTCCAAAGTAGCATGCAAGTCACCAAAGGCTTACAAATACTCCTACTGCCAGTGTAAGCCTCCCTCAGATTTCTCTAAGAACACACGCAACATTTCCTCCACTTGTGCGCTCAAGTTGCCTCTGATTTGTCCCTTACAACTTTTTAAGCCTTCTGGTAATTCAGGAGCCACATGAAGACAGACTACCCCCTTGCCTTTGATTTGGCAAAGCAGTGCAAGACGGAGGAAAATAAAGATGATGACCCAGAAAGAACTACTTAGCACCAGATTTGAACTCTCCTCCACCACCTGAACAACATTAATCTAAGCTGTACATCTCTTTCCCAAATACCCCTTGAAGACAGTTGCAGGAGCAGCTCACGATGTGTTGCTCTGCCACTTGTTTGCACTTCTGTCATTCCTTAATGTGTTTTCCTGACACTTGTTGTTCTCTCACAGCACAATTTTATAAATGGAAAAGTTAGGAAGAACATGAGACATGAGAAACTTCCTAGCAAAAGAGAGAAACTAGTCTGAGAGATGGCACAAAACCAGATGTACGTTTTTCTGACTTTTCTCTGTTGAGTTCCTAAGAAATAAAAATGCATTCAGAGCTAAAAACATTCCACCAAGTTAAACAGCAGCCAGAAGCACTGCACACTCCTCTGAAAAGTCTCCTGTGATTTTTGAAAATCTTACTCACCCTTTTAATCTTGTTTGTATCAGGAACTTTAAAACTCACTACCTGGAAGTGTAAAAACAGGTTTTGCAGCTGTTTTTGTACAGTACCTCACTCAGTAATGTCTGCTGAGTCTTGTGTTTTGAAGGAAAAGAATATTCTCATTGAGAATACTCGCTTCACAGAATCATAGAATCATAGAATCAGTCAGGGTTGGAAGGGACCACAAGGACCATGTAGTTCCACCTCTCCTGTCATGGGCAGGGATACCTTACCCTAGATCAGGTTGGCCACATCCTCATCCAACCTGACCTTAAACACCTCCAGGGACGGAGCCTCAACCACCTCCCTGGGGAACCCATCCCAGGGTCTCACCACTCCCATGGTGAAGAACTCCCACCTCACATCCAGCCTGAATCTCCCCAACTCCAGCTTTGCTCCATTTTTATGATTGAAAAGATATAGCTTAACATGTTGCCCTGAATCCAACCTGAGCAATAATATTCTGTCTGAATAGTTTTATTCCACAAGTGTAATTAGATACAACCCTACATTACCAAACTAGCAAGACTGTACATGCTGCAGCAGCAGAAATTGGCACGAGCTGTGAAGAGTTTAAATGAAGATCTGAAATAGTCATATCCAGACAGAATACCTGAAGGAACTCTGTGAAACAAGAATGCAGACACGACAGAAGAATACCCAGCTTCATTAGGAAGAGAGCAAGCTTGGAAAGACCAGTAATGACTGTCATGTCTGCTTTGACACTGCTGATGCACTACAGAATCAAAAGGGCATCTTCTACAAATTAAAACTCTGAAAATTATGTGATATTGGCAACATCTCAAATGAGCTTTTGAGACACAGGTCTGAATAAACATGGGATTTATTTACACTAAACCTTCAGCCCTAACGTGGTACAGAAGTATACTGCAGCAGACTAATTTGCCCAATGTATGCAAGCAGAGATACTCTCAAGCAAAGTAATGGCACAAATATGTGTATTAATAGCTACATGAGCAAACTACCCTGTCCTTTTCCTTCAGAACCTGTTCCCCATGACTATTACACCAAAACAGAATGAAACTGTGGCCACCAACAACATAATTAGTAAAAGCCAAGTTTCCTTCCTGAAAAATGAACCATGAACAACATCTTCACCTTACAGATACCTCTAACAAAAGCTTTAACCTTCTCTGACTTACCACAACGTGAAGAAGTTATTTTCTCCTTCACAGACTTAAATAGGCTCTATCTGGTACTTCTTTATGCTAAAAAGTCAAGTTGGTAGAGCTGTGAATGTAGCTGAATGCAAGAGTAGACAATGATCCTTGAGGTCCCTTCCAACCTTACCATTCTNCAGAGCTGTGAATGTAGCTGAATGCAAGAGTAGACAATACAAATAAGATAAAAATAGAAATCCAAAAGCTGATTGAAAAATCAAGATGTAGTTTCACAGGGTCATGGAGGTCTCTTCCAACCTGTTTGATTCTATGATTCTATGATTCAGAATGGTTCTGGTTAGAAGAGACCACCAAGATCACCCAGTCCAGCCATAACCTCAGCATTGCCAAATGACAACTCATGTCTCTTTGATCTAGATAGGAAAATCTCACCTGGAGCAGTTCTTGCCCTAAACCCAAAATCTCTGCCATTTGCTCTTAAGTACTATCATCTTTTGGGCACTGGAGAAGACTGCCCAGGGAGTTGGTGGAGTCACCATCCCTGAAGGTATTTAAGAAATGTCTGGATGATGTGCTTAGGGACATGGGCTAGCAGCTGTGTACAGAGAGATGGTAGGTTATGGTTGGACTCGCTGATCTTAAGGTCTTTTCTAACCAGGCAATTCTGTCATTCTGAGAGGGTTGAAAACCAACATAATTCAGCATTGTTTACAAATGAGACCAAGCTTTCGCCTGTGTGGTTTTATGAGGAAAACAACCTGTGTATTCTTAAGCCTCTAGTGAAAACACCAGGAAATTTCAGGCTAGTGTTAAATTGCTGGAACACTTGCACTTTTGAACTGATTCGGTCTCCTGAGATACTGAATATATTGAAGGGAAAAAAACCATTCAGGCTCCCACATCAAGGGGAGCAGCAGGTGTTCTCCTTATGTCAAAGCTCCAGGGCAGAACCCTCTGCCCAGTGGTGCTACATTGACTCTATGCATACCCTAGACAATGGTCTACTTTGTTCCTCCCTATTAACCTCAGTTTTTTACCTTTTGGTGCCACACGTAAAGTCTCACAGCAATTGAACTTTGGGAATCATTGCGTTACCGTAGCAAGGGTTACAGCCAAAAGAGGCATTACCTCCCCACGTCCATGGCAAGGTTTTACAGTGGGTCAGAATATCTGGAAAACATTTGTATGCCCAGACAGCAGGCAAACTGCAAATCTTTGGGAAGAGCCCATTAAACATTGTAAAAGACTGTAGGATGCCACAGATCCCCATGCAAATTCATAAGAGTAGCAGACCTCTGTGTGCTATAATACACAAATGTAAGGTGTAGGCTTGCCAAACAGACTTGGTGGTCATAAACTAGAGGTGGAAAATGAGAGGCATTCTGCACAACGAGAACCCAGAGGACACAATCCATACAAATTATGGGGTGGGTGGGGGGAAAGGAAGAAGTTGTCAGGGTTTTTTCCTCTAACAATAAACAAAACATAAAAATGCATGAAAATTATGCTTCCTCAGGCTAGCAGAGAGTATGTGAGACACCTATCTTCCAAAAGTCACAAAGAGCATTTGTTAAATCTCAGAGAAAACAGAAAGAAGGTAAAAAAAGGACAATTCTGTGCAGCAACATGCAATTATGTCAGAAGGATTGGAAGGATTAAGTCCCAGATAGGCTGGTTGGCTGGCTTGGAAGAGCCACATATGGCACATCTTCGAGAGCTCTCTCAGGAACCTGCTCCCTTTTAAGCTTTGATAACAGTGTGTGCATATACATGAGATAGTGGTATCACCATCATTTCTCCTAATAGTAGCCAGAACAGTGGAGGCAAAATGGGCCTGGTGCAATTCTGGGCATGTCTCTCTCTGTAGGTCACTCTTTCACTGCAGCATCTGTCAGCAACTTGTGGTTCACAGGGTAGAAGGAATGCCTTATGTTGTTGTGCTAGTTTTGCCAAGGATAGAGTTAATTTTCTTCCTAGCAGCTGGCATAGTGTTGTGGGTTTGATTTAGGATGAGAATAATGTTGATAAGGCACCGATGTTTTCGTTGTTGCTAAGCAGCGGTCGAGGACTCTTCAGATTCTCATACTGCCCTGCCAGTGAGTGGGCTGGGAGGCACAAGAAGTTGAGAGGAGACAAAGCCATGACAGCTGACTCAAAATGGCCAAAAGAGTATTCCATATCATACGACATCATGTTCAGCGTATAAACTGGGGAGAAAGCTGGTTTGGGACTGCTGCTCCTTAACTGACTGGGCAATTATTGGCAGGTGGTGAGTAATTGCATTATGCACCACCTGCTCTGTATACTCTAATTCTATTATTCTTAATATGTCAAGGGTCAGAGATGGGCAAGCCTCTAGACAAATGACAGGCCCCTCTCCCTTCCCATCAGGGAAAGAGAAAGGGAACAAGGGAGTGAGACTTGTGGATTGGAAAAGAAAAATAACCAGCTTTAATTCAATTAACAATAATGAAGTTAAATATATACAAATATCGTAGAATCATGGAATGGTAAGGTTGGAAGGGACCTCAAGGATCATCTAGTTCCAACCCCCTGCCATAGGCAGGGACACCTCCCACTAGCACAGCTCACTCAAGGCCTCCCCCAACCTGGTCTTGAACACCTCCAGGGAGGGAGCAGCCACAACCTCCCTGGGTAACCTGTGCCAGTGTCTCACCACCCTCACTGCAAAGAACTTCCTCCTGACATCCAGTCTAAATCTCCCCTCTGCCAGTTCAAACCCATTGCCCCTTGTCCTGCCATTACAAGACAACCTGATACATAACCTTTAGCAGTGACTTAGGTCTCCATAGAAGCAAGTATAAGCATGAGCATGTCTGCATACCACTTCTTAATGCTAACTACAGACAGCAAGCGTTACCACTTCTCTAGCAGACGCTGTCTGTGAAAATGTGCTTTTAACTTCAGAAAGTGCAGTTACTTAGGTGACAGCTCAGAAGTAAAGTTACTGAATGGAACTGGTTCTGTTCTAGCTCAAACCAGGACATTTTTTTTTTTCTCTTTTCTGTTCTATTAAATTACACTTATCTCAACCCACAGATTTTAATTTTTCTTTCTTTCCCTCACACAACTGTTAGGGAGAAGAGTAAGCAAATGGTGAATTAGAAGCAGCTTTTAGCATATTTTCCAGTTGAAAAACTGCTAATGTGATCACTTGGTTTATGGCTGCGTCCTCCTGTGCTGCTGCTTCTCCCTGCAAAATTTGGACCTATCAGTGGACTTGATTGCATTTGAGAGAGGGACAGAGGTTTCTAAAAGAGCACTTCCGAGTTTCAGTAAAGTAAATAGGGAGAAAAGAGAATGAGATCCAAGCAAAACTTCTTCTTTACAACTTTTGTTCTCTACACTTCACCTTGGGATCATACTGTGGTGACATCAAACTGTGGGACAGGAGATCTAAGGAGATCCAAAAAAGTTTACATGGAGGTAACAGAAATTTCATTTTAAAAAAAATTTAAAAAAATCTTTAAATGAAAGCAAATTGGAAATCAGCTTCTCTAGTTTCCTGTCAGGAATCAGGACAAAGAGATAAGACAGGATGAAAATGCATTGATGGCTCAGCTCCTTGCAGCATACAGTTGCTGGACCAACAAGCTCATCAGCAACAGGTTGCTGATCAGAGGCAGGCAAGTGCTTGCATTAACACTGAGCATATTTGTCAGCTCAAATAGCCATTTTGGAGAGGCATAGATTGCAGTTGTTATTATCCGAAGCCATTGCACCGCAACTGCACATGACAGATAGGTTAACATGCTCATTTACGGTCATTTGCCCTTGCCTACCTCCACTTCTGGACTTCGTGGTGCTGAGGATGCCATTCTAACATGAGCTAGAAACCTGAAGTGTAGCCCTCAGAATGACTGATAATTAGCAAGAAGCACCCTCTGTGACAGAAATGATATGTACAGTGTCTTGAGAATGTTATTCCACAGGACTGTCAGCCCAGGGACTTTCCTCATCATCTACATTCAGCCCACTTTCCTTTTTAAAGCATGGTGATGGTCTGAAAAGAGAGTTTGTAAAATGAGTTCTAGGCATCCCCCCTCTTTATCCCCTCTCAGTGATGTCCATAGCAAATATGCTTCATTTAAAGCTTTAAAGTAAGGCTTTCGCCTGCCAGCAAATACAAGTTCAAAGCAATTTCTCATGATCAAGTTATGTTCTTTGTGTTTCATATATCATCACTAACAACAATGATTCTGGGGTCAGAAAGGAGGAGGGAGGGGTGTTTTCATGATGGATGTGGCAACACAGAACAAAGCTCACTTTTGCTTGCCTACAGTGCTGACACTACTGAGATTTTATTTGTGTCACTAAAAATAAGGGCTGCCGTTAAGGCAGGAAGATCTAGTACATGAAATGCCATTTTTATGACCACTTTCCTCAGCATAACCTCACTTTAAACAAAAGCCACAAACCAAGAATGCCTCCCCAATGCTTCATCTTGTTTAATTCAGGTTGCAAGAGAGCCAGCAAGCTTCTCACAGACAATGTCTTCACTGTCATGCTACTTTGGTGACTCATAATTCTGGTGCCATTTATTTGAGGATCCTAATTACTGCTTCATGGAAACAAAAGAACATAGACATGATATGTAGATATCCTTTGCCCAAGTGCCTAATCACTGCCTGCCTGTGCACTTATGAAGCTGAAAAAGCCTTCCTCTGAATTTGGTTTTTTATAATTCATAATGTTCCACTTTATTCAAGGCCATCAAAATAGGTGTTAAAACAAGATTTTCTTATGTGGTGGATAAAAACAAAAGCAAAAAAACCCCCAACAACTCACACCCCCCCAAAAACAAACAAACAAACAAATTAAACAAAAAACCAAAACCACCAATGTTATTGCCCATACTTTGTGTGGAATCTTCCAGAGACACAGATCTGGACCCAGAGTCTTGACAAGACTAATGTTTAGGTGTCTGATGCTCTGATCAGAAACAGCACACACAGAGAAAAGGGCATTAAAAATAGAAGAACTAGTTTGCTGGCCATGTCAGCTAAACACAGACTTAGATTTAGGTCACAGGTGATGCTGGGGACAGATGTATCCTGAAGTTTCCCCCTTTCTTTGTGTCTGTTCCACAGCAGATATGCTTTTCAACCTCATTGGATGTTTTGGAGTGAGGAACTCGAACAGAGGTGGAAAACCGAACCTTTGTTTCTTGAGACATGTCTCACCATTGGTCTGTGGGCTATTCAGGTTTGAAATGGATGGAGAAACGATAACCATCACTTCTTCCATTGATGCCAAGTCAATGTGCAGCCCAGAGACTCACTGTACCCAAAGGAAGTAAGGAAGGAAAAGCAGACATGCTAATCCAATGATTTTGGCATGCTTTAGGGCAGGGGACACCCCATGCACCAGTCTCTGCTCCAGAGGCAGCCATTCTCTGTCTTAGCAATTTTCCAAACTGCCCTGGGGTATGGGATTTTGGGATCTGACCTTTTGTCGTAGATCCTGATCCCGTAAATTGTTGCATTTGTTCTTGTGTGATCCTTCACTGATCTCACACTTGGGGAAAGCAGGGAAGGTTTCACACAGTCATTGCACATGTGAATGACCAGATCACTCTGAAAATGAGTCCCAAGACTCCTCTTGCCCCTAGCCGTGCCCCTGAGTGAGAACACTGCAGGCATAGCTGGAGCTCTGACCAGTTTTAACTTCAGAGGAAGATCCTAATCCTTCCTGGAGCCTCAGGCAGATCAAGCATACCACTTGTGTTCCATGATCATTGGATAAGGGAACTTTGCTGCAGAGCTCCTGGCTTAAGCACTGCTCCTTAAAAGCAAAGACTTGTCACAGAGTGAAGCCTGAGTCACTCATTCTGCTCATGGTCTCCACATCCCTGATTTTATAAATCAGTTTCCTGCTGGGTAAGTAATTCAGGCCCAAGATTAAAGCACATTCACATCCAAGGAAAGTTGAAGAGCATGAGTGTGCGTCTGAGAGTGCATATGTGGGTGAGTACTAAGTGTGAAGGATAAGGAAAAGTCAAATGTGGTTTGAATTACCATCCTCTGCTTGAAAAGTTCTCTGCAAATTGCCCAAATACATAAAATCTTCTGCATGTGTTTCATGACAGGTATTCTTTTGAAAAAAATATCTTTTTGAGTGTGCTAATTATTTCATATCAATTTCAATGGCAGCTTTCTTAAAACCAGTAAAAATCAGCTGTCTGCTTTGGCCAGTTTGACCTCCGTGCTGTTTCTTGAGTGGTTATGTGATTTTTGCTAGCTTACATGAAAAGAGCTCACAGTCTGCTTTTTGTCAGGCCTGAGTGGGAAACAGCACAGAAATTTTTGACATGAATACAAACAAGTCTGTTTTGTCAAAAACACATCAAGACTTAGTGCTTCACACTCCAATAAATCAAGACATGAAGTATTTGGTCTGAAGATTCAAGCATTTTTGTTACGAAATCATAGAATCATAGAATGGTAAGGTTGGAAGGGACCTCAAGGATCA
>VWZE01020512.1:110614-126958 GCA_013396675.1 Eubucco bourcierii
CCCCCCAGCCACTGATTTGTGGTCAGCACTGATTCAGAGTATTATTCTTCTGTTAGCATAGGTTCCAGAGAACCCTACAGGAAGAAGAAACTAATTGTTGAGCATGATTTTATGTTAGTTGGTTAGCAGCACATCACTGAAAGATAGATGTTGGAGAATCTTTTGTAAGGAGCATGACTGCCATTTGGCCTGGATACCTGAGCAGGACATAGCAAAGGAGGTGCTTTTTAAACTCACAGTCAAAACAAGACCGTGCCCTGGCATATTAGGAACTTAAAACCCAAGTCAGAACTGGGAAGTTTATCTTGTTATCTAAAGCCACTACTTTTTCTCCTTTCATGTACCACTCTCCTTTCTCCCCTTCTTCCTTACTATGCTGTACTTGCAAATATTTCTTTTTACTTATTATTTTCAACATTTTTTTCGCTCATCCACAACTCAAGATTTATTGCCAAGGTAGAACTTCACTCTCCCTGTTCCCTATTTTATAAGACAATCTCAAGCAGCACATATCTTGACATTTTCTGTTCTCTCTCTGGGCTTCTTCCTCTCTCTAATGTGGCTGACTTTCAAGACTGAGCAAGCTTCTTGATACTGGTTTACAGCAGAGCTGTCCTTCAGGGTAGCAGTTTTGGGAGCAACACCTCTAAAATGATGCTTCTTAGTATCTGCTGCTGTGCAACAAATCCTTATGCTGCTCTGCTCCACTGTTGTGTTCCTGCAAAATTCATTCACAGAGCATTCAGGCTGCTCCTTACTTTCACAGAATCACAGAAACATGCAGGTTGGCAAAACACCTCAGGATCACCAAGTCCAACCTATAACCCTACTCTACAAGATTCACCTTAACCCATATCCCTAAGCACCACATCCAAACGACCTTTAAACTCGTCCAGGGTTGGTGACTCAACTACCTCCCCGGGCAGCTCATTCCAGTGCCTTACCTTTGTGAGGTGACCTTTCAGAAAAATACCCTGAGAACTGGGGATGATGCAATTTCCTACCCCTTGTCACTGCATTTATTAAATAGGAGAGTTTGGAAATCAGATGAGGCTCAAAATGCTTCACTTGTAAGCAAAGTAGGGTGCCAATAGGATATTTGGAACTCAGTTGGCTAGCTGTTCTACCACCCCATGAACAAGAAATGCCATTGGAACATGCACTGAGTAAAAAGAGGGGATTAGTTTTGCAGACAGGAAGGTGTTCCAGCCTATAAAAGGTTTTATGCCCTGAAGAATTGTTTCCAACCTCAGTAATGAACTGAGGGAATGGACCTGCTCTAGTGCTTTGTCTGTGTCTCAAATTTCTATTGATATTTCAGAATCACAATGTAACTCACCTGAAAAGGAAAAAAAAAAACAAATTCTCCTTTTTTCAGTTCTTCAGAGTGCTGCTTCTACTCCTCTTTTAATGGATGGGTTTGTAATAATAGCATCATTTTCTCTTACTGCAACTTAAAGAGGAGGTGATACATTAAAGTGACAAACTTCACAGCATCATTTGAACTAATGAGTGTCTCTGTGGTCAGAAAGAAGTATAGGAAAAGGGGCTGGTTTCCCTATGAGCTCCTTTGTAGCAGTTCAGTAGCTCAGCTGCCTCTCTTTGTTTGGAGCATGGGAATGCAGAGAGATCAGCCCAGAAGTGCCTGCGGGCAAAAGAGAAATCCAACCAAAAGGGTTGAGCAAGTTCATGTTGTGCCCTATTTGCCAGGCTGAGAAGTCACAGAACAGGGTCCCTGCAGAAGCAGCTCTTTAAGGTCCAAGGAGCTACAATACAGCAAACTGCCTTGGGACAGACATGTTGCTCTAGAGAACCTGTGTGTTCTTGTAGCCAAGCCCTGAAGTTCCTTCTGGAGAAATCACATCAAGGGGAACAGGTATGAAAAGCCACATGCAGTGCCTATGTACAGTACCCTGACAGCACAGGCACTGAGCCCCTCAGTGTGGATATAACTGACAGGACAGACAAAGATCTGCACAAAGAAGTGCCTGTAGTTTGGCTTCTAAGTCTTTCTATTAGGTTCCCAAAATAAATGTCTGTATTTTTTCAAAAGGGTTCAGCTCTGAGGAGATCCCATTCAGAACCTTGTTCTTAAGTATGGTTACCATTAAGCAGGATATTCAGCTCCCATGCTGGGAAGTCCAGATTAGCATAACCACATGCAAATTTTCACACAGCACAGAAAAGAACCAATTTCAGAGTATAAAGTTATGCTTTAAATAGCTTTTTTTTTTATCCTCATTAAAACTCAAGATGCCCTCATGAACAGTAGGGCTAACAAAGCCTGGGCTTCCATTGATTTGTGCCCGATTTTCCAGCTATTTAACAAGACGAAAGCTCTAGCTGAAGCCTTCATTGCCCTGGAGAGAGGAGGGTGCACTCCTGTGCAGGGGACTCACATAGCAGATTTGCTCACAGTTGATGCTAAAAAGTCCTTTTTGGGGGCCTGTGCCTTCATGAAGCCTGCAGGAACAAAGCATAACTGAGACCTCTCTTTCAAAGTTGGGTGCGTTGAGAGAAAAACAGCTCTGAAACTCTTGGAAATGAACAAACAGAGTGATTGGAGAGATTTCTTTTATTGAAGTCAGTATTGGACAAATAGGAATATTAATTGCCAAGTATCAGCAGCTGCAATGAGTTATTCCATTTACTGCATCTCTAGAAATATCTGTATTAGACCTTCTCCTCAGCTCCAATCACCAGCCCATATCTCTCTTTTATCAGTGGCTTTATAAGAAAAGGCTTAGCTTGCGCAATTGAGAGGTCACCAAGACTGAAATGCTCCATCCAGGAGAATTAAGCTGCAGTGTTAAGGAGCTGCAGTGTGCACATGCATCTCAGACAGCCAACCAAGTCCTGGGCTGCATCAAGAGAAGCATGGCCAGCAGGGCAAGGGAGAGGATTCTACTCCTTTACTCTGCTCTCCTCAGACCCCACCTGCAGTCCTGTGTGCAGTTCTGGAGCCCTCAGCACAGGAAGGACATGGAAGTGTTGGAGTGGGTACAGAGGAGGGCCACAAAGATGCTCAGAGGCCTGGAGCAGCTCTGCTATGAGGACAGGCTGAGAGAGTTGGGGCTCTGCAGCCTGGAGAAGAGAAGGCTTTGAGGAGACCTTAGAGTAGCCTTCCAGGATCTGAAGGGGGCTACAGGAAGGCTGGGGAGGGACTATTGACAAGGTCTTGTAATGACAGGACAGGAGGCAATGGGTTTAAACTGGCAGAGGGGAGATTTAGACTGGATATCAGGAGGAAGTTGTTTGCAGTGAGGGTGGTGAGACACTGGCACAGGTTGCCCAGGGAGGTTGTGGCTGCTCCCTCCCTGGAGGTGTTTAAGGCCAGGTTGGAGGAGGCCTTGAGTGAGCTGTGCTAGTGGGAGGTGTCCCTGCCTATGGCAGAGGGTTGGAACTGGATGATCCTTGAGGTCCCTTCCAACCTTACCATTCTATGATTCTATAAAGTGAAAACTCTCTAAGTAAGTATCTGGTGGTTGCTAATTGAAGCAAGTACAGCTATGTCTTTTGTTATCTCTTCTACACCTCACTCCCATTGTCTGCTTGCATCTTGTCAAAAATTTAGGCTTTGTGTCTCTGGAGCTGGCACAGTCTCTGTGCTGCCTGTTCATACAGGACCTAAAATCACAAGGTATTTATCAGGTCCTCCAGCTGCTACCACAATATAAGTAATTTTATCAACCTAATGTTTTATTTATCTACACTTAATGTTCCTATTTAAAGGGGAAGAGAATGTGGGAATATTAATGGAAAAGTTTGGGGCAGGGAGCCGAGATGAGTTATTAAGTTTCAGCACTTGAGCTTTTAAGCTCCTCTGTCTGAAGCTGCTCAGATTGATGTGAATGCATCCATATCTCTCATGCAAATTGTCCCACAGGCAGCTATTTTGGGCAGAGCATATATTCATTGTGGTGTCACAAAAGGTCGATTAGGTCTGCTGAAATTCCTGGTTGATGCTGATTGACTGTGAGCGACATTTAAGTCTTTCAAACTTCATTATCTAACCCATTCTCTGCAAGCTGAACATGGATTTGTGGCTTACACAGCCTCAAAACAGGCACCCCAAGTTGCATGCAGATGTAGGAACTTTTTAATTATCTTTGTGCAGAGAGGGAAAAAAAGAAATAAAAAAACAAACTGTGATGATTTTGTTCTCATGGTGAGGGGAGTTCTTTTTGGCCTGCTGCTGGAAACGACACAAACCCCAGCAAGGTGAGTGAGGAGGACTCTGTGGTTGAGGCACAGAAAATTGAAGAGATTTTCCTCTGTTCTTCTCACAAAACCCACACCTGTCAGCTAACAATGAAGCCCAAAAGTGTCTTCACCTGAAAATCCAAGTTGTCATGGAAAGTGCTAACCAGGTGAAAAGAGAAGGGGGAAATGGAAATTCTGAATCCAGAAGTCTGGTGCTCGACTTCAGGTAGCCCTGTAATTTCTACCTGATGGAGCCAACTATTTCAGTGCTGTTTATCTTTACATTGCTAATCTACTTTGCAAAACCTACCAAATTCACTCTCTCTTGCTGAAAAGGGGAAAAAAAAAAACCAACAAAATGAAACAAACCCCACAATTTTTAGCACTGAAGCACAGTTTTGCAAGGAACAGTGATGGTTTGCTTGAAAATTGTGTGATCTGGAAAACAAGTTCTGAAGGCAATATAACAACACTGCAGCCTGATGCATACACACACATGCATACAGGAGTGAAGAGAAAGGAAACCTAAGGTCTGCTCTTCTTTGCTTTCCCTGCAGGTTTCTCCAGATTGAACTCTAAGGTTTGACAGGACTACTGGGTCTAGCAGCTGGGTGATTTGGCTTGAATTTTACTTCTGTAGAGATGCTTGAAGAGACAAGTGAAACAGCTTCCAATGAATAATACGCTGAAAGTAGAACTTCACAGACACTCCTTTAATGTGTCCACTGTGCTCACCTGTGGCTGTCTAGTTCCAACATCTCAAAAAAAAAAAAAATCAATCTGCAATAGTAAGCACCTATTGGTTGTAAGGACTGGCAATATTTGGCAGGCTTTTAAGAGTTTTAAACAACTCTAAAACTCTCACAGCTGTGACTGAATATAGACCAACAGAATTGGCATTCCCTCCACATCCTTTCACTTTAAAGGCAATCACTTGGTGGCAGTGATCGTGTACATAGTCTTTAACAGTGGAGGGAATTAGCTTTAATGTAACAAAGTGATTGTATCTTGGCTTTCAGAGATGCCTGTTGCAAACTCCATTCAACACATCCCCACACAAGCAGCAGAACACCACTCCACACACTATGTCTCTAACTATCTCCTCCAATAGATAAAAGGTAGTTTTGGCCTCATGACTTGGGAAACATGATACTTCTAGCAGTGGTCCTTACCTCTTTGTTTGGCACTGTGTGCATAAAAACAGTTCTTGCTGTGGGACTTTGTTGTAAAGCATCTTCTTGGAAATATTTGGAGCAGCATGCCTCACCTGAGGTGTCTTGTATGCCCCTGCTGCTTTCTCTCTACCATCACTTGAGTCTTGTCATCCTGTTCATAAAACTTCTCTGATTTGGGCTTTTTAAGTGCCTGCTTTGCTGTAAGTATGCCTTTATTTGCTTTTTTTTAAAGTCAGGGGCCAAAGAGGTTATATGAAGAGCATGGGTAAATACAAGGGTAATTTGGAGTCAGAAGAACCTTTTGCAGTTACAGTAAGATGAGAAGAAACATAATCATTACACAGACCATTTTCATTTATTTATAACACCTCAGGGCAATAACTGGCTTGATGGGGCTATTTTAAAATCATTACCCTACTATTTTCTGTATCTCATCCATTCAATTCCCCACTAAAGATTACACAACCCACTTGGAGGAAAATATCTTTTTATTAAGGTGGCATTTAAGAAAAAGGTACTGATTGAGGAATTAAGTATTTACATTCATATGAAAGAAGAATTGGAATAGAAAGAAGTATCCTTTCTTCCAGGCACTGAAAACACCACTATGATTTAGCAAGTCCCTTCTTTGCTGTAGAAGAAGGGTGTTCTCTCTCTCTTTTTCCCCCCATGTGAATTCATCCCCTCACACACAGACACTGTGCTCTTACCCAGAGACAAGGAGAAACCACAACCAACCACTAGGCAAGCAGACTTTTCCCTATTAAATTTTCCTTTATTGAATTTGCCCTGGAAAACAAATTCACTCAGGATCACAAGACAGTAGGGTTGGAAGGGACCCCTGAAGATCTTGTAGGCCAACCACCCTGCTAAAGCAGAGTCGCCTAGGGCAAATCACACAGGGAGGCATCCCAAGTGGCATTTAGAAGCCTCCAGAGAAGGAGACTCCACAACCTCCCTGAGCAGCCTGTTCCAGTGCTCTGTCACCCTCAAAGTAAAGATTCTTCTCATGTTGAAGAAGAACTTCCATTTCCAATGTTATCTGTTGGCCTTTGTCTTATCGCTGGACACCAGTGAAAACAGACCGGTTCCAGCCTCTTGACACCTGCCCTTAAGTTATTTGTATTCATCTCTCTCAGCCTTCTTTTCTCCAGACTAAACAGCCAAAGGTCTCTCAGCTTTTCCTCATAAGAGGGATGTTCTATTCTCTTAATCATCCTCTTAGCCCTCTGTTCATGTCTCTTCAGTAGTTCCTGTTTCTCTTGGGTTGGAGAACTCAGCACTCAGCAGAATACTCCAGTACCGCACAAATGCTTATTGACAATCTGGGAAAAAAAAGGCATCAAATAAAACATGTTAACCTCTTTACATATTAACCTTACTAAAATAGCTACTACAACATGCAGCTGGTAGGAAAGCAACTTAAACTGAGTCTGTGAGCAGGTGTCCCACGCCAGAGAGAGCTGTATCCCTGTGACAACACTCGAGCTGCCTGATATGAGCTGCACAGACACATGGCCTCATAAAAGCCTTTCCGAGGGCACAGACAATTTGCAGGGAGGGTTAAAGCTATACATAAACTCCACACTTGCAGCTCCTACAGGAAAAGGGAGACTTGCACATCCCCTGTGTGATGTGGGATGCTATTTGTGAATGTGGGATCAAAAAGCCTGGACTAGCTGTAGCAGGCTGTTGCAAAGTCTGTGTATAGTAACTTTTTTGAAGTGACTTATCCATGGTATTGCTGATATTGATCCTGAATGTATCATTGGCTGATGGGCAGTTAATCAGATGTCACTAAGTAAAATGATAGACTGCTTCAGTACTGATCTAGGTCAAGCAACACGGGCTGGTTTTCCTCTCAATACCCATTGCTGCAGACACACGGAAGCCATAGCCACATGCTACACCTCACAGAGCAAGTTAGTTACACAGGTACAGTAATGAGAGAGAAATACACAACAGTGCAACCCCCCTGTTTCCTTCCCAATTCCTATGGCTGGGACAAAATATTTTCTTTTCCCCACCCCCATCACCCCCTTTTTTCTGAGAAGACTTCATGGCACCTCTGATACCCTTTCCAGTGGTAACAATGAGACTGAGCTAGGCTGCCTGACACCCCACCAGAATTAGAGGGACTGGAGATATGGTGAATGTGCATGCCCATGTTGTCTGGCTCCAGCTTCAGCTCCTGCAATAACACAGACACCTTGGAAGATACCATCAACTTCAGACAACCTGGGTCCCAAAAGGGTCCAGGACACTATTAGAACAACCATCAAGCCTATTCCTATGGAACCGGGGGGCCACCAGGCCCCCCGGCCTTTAAGATCCCACTCCCATTCACCCAGTGTGCACCATGAGGACTCACCAGTGCTGCCAGGAGGAGGATCCCTCTGTCCAGTTGGGCACAGCTTGGGGTTGCTGCCTCTCCTGGGGCTAATTAAAAAGGAGAGTGGGTGGGGAGGGCAAAGTGGTCACACCTGGGGTGGGAGGAGATTCCAACAGGACCCAGGTGCTCTGGGTTTGGGGGTAAAATGGGGCGAGTAGGGTGAAAAAGGGGCAGATATGGCATTCCAGTGTGATCTGGTATAGGTGGTCCTGCTCTGGCAGGGCGCTTGGACTAGGTGATCTTTCAATGTCCCTTCCAGTCCTGACCATTCTGTGATTTTGTGACTCGTAAAGGATCAGAGCTCCTTCCGATGCTTTTGGTCTTAATAAAAAGGTTTTTTAAGGCCTCTTGATTTCTCTGTGAATGACATTCTATGACCCTGGCAGACATCCCCATGAGGCAGCCTCTTCATCTCAGCAGAGAGCACCATTTGTGCTGAGATCTTGAGCTGTCCCTTTGCTTGCAGAGCCCCTGAAGTACTTAGGGATTTCAGGGTCTCCGCATGCTTGTGCAAGCTATTTCCATCACCATCTCAGGATGCTCTGTTGGATGATGATGTGATGTCAAGTCACATTATGTTCAGAGAGATGTGAAAAGATAGGCTTTAATATACAGTGACACTTCTTCGTCTTATCCAGCCTCTGCTCTGGCAATTAATGCTCCAACTCGGAAGTTCAAACTTCTCTTTTAGGGTCACTGTACCAATCGCACTTTGTGAACTCTGTGAGCGGTATCCTTTCCTCTCCCATCTCTGTATGCCACCTTTGTGCCTTCAAGAGTTTAAAGGCAGGAGCTCCTAGAGCTTTTAATAGTTCTCCCGTATCATTAGAGGCTCTCAATCCCAAGAAATGTCTCATCTCCACCTGCAAAGGAAAGGATGGAACATGGCCACACTCCCTGAGGCTGAAATCCCCACATCACATTCCTCCTGCTAAGACCCTTGTGGGGAAATTGCCAGCAACAAAGTGCACCTCCCTCAAGCAACAGATAGAGTGGCAAAATTTCTTGTTCCCTGAAATGAAAGCATCACATATTTCACTCGACACTATACTACCAAGTCTGGAGTTAGCTCAAGATGACGACTAGGAAAACAGAGTCCTAAAAGTTGGCCCTAGGACTGCAAGGTAGGTACTACACTCAGGATCTCACAGGAGTCATCGACACCTCTTCTATAAGTTTTCCTTGTACTGGTATTCCCCTCCCTCTACATTCCTGCAGTAGTATGACTTTCTTAACTGCTATCATTTCTCTGTTCTTATATTTTTCAACTTTTGAAAAAGTAAAAATGGTTTTAAAAAGAAGTGCATTATTTTTCTCGTGGCAGGGTTCATTTTAAAGTGCCGAAAATTGCTGTCTCGGTTAAGTTTCTCTGCCTGCTTTTGATTCGATAGAAAGGGAAACCTTTTCCTCTGGGGCTCAAGGTGAGGCATTTTACTTCCCAGAAATGGTCAGTTGTCACACTTACAAATAGCATTTGGTACTTGCCCACAGCAGCTTGTTCACCCACCCAAGGCAGGAAAGGAAGCAAGCAGACTGTCCCTCCTTTACAGCCATACGTTGTGCTAGCCGCCCTTACCGAGTGCACACTGCATTGCAGGGTTCACAGTTTAGGTTGCTGCTTTCACATGAGTTCTCAAACCTTATTTCAAGCTTTTTCTATTATTTTATAGACCAATGAACACCATTTTGTTTTCTCTTCATGCCTTACGGTAGACATTCTGTTGTCCTTAAAAGTACTTAGGCACAAGCTGTGTGTGGATCTGAAAAATAGGCAATAATCACAGTCTGATGGAAAACTGAAAGAATTTGTACAGGAAAGGAATAAAAAAAAAAAGATTCCCAGCAAAATCAAACCCAATATAAAACACACTAGTCCTGGCTGTGAAGGGACTCACTAATATGGCTGAGAAATGTTACTTTTGTAATTCAAACCTGGTTGTAAGAGAAACTGTAATTTCTCCCCAGCCTTGTCTGTTGTTGCAGCTTGCTTTTCTGCTCAGAGCATGCATTTGCTTTAAAATCTTAACTTTCCATCTAGCCTGTGCTGAGGGACTTGTTGCCTTACACTAAACCCATTTCAATCTGAAAGCTTCATTCCTCTTCCAGTCTTAAATCTGGAAGAATCACCGATTGCATGGGTGCAGACCCTCTCCCTGGGCCTTGACATTTGTGAGGCTCCAGGCAAAATTGTGTTCTGCTCAAAAATCATAGTCACTGGTCAAAGCCAAGAGAGGGTGAGAATTGGTATACACAAATTCTGGTCCTAGGTCTTAGAATCATAGAATTATAGAATGGTAAGGTTGGAAGGGACCTCAAGGATCATCCAGTTCCACCCTCCTGCCATAGGCAGGGACACCTCCCACTAGCACAGCTCACTCAAGGCCTCATCCAACCTGACCTTGAACCCCTCCAGGCAGGGAGCAGCCACAACCTCCCTGGGCAACCTGTGCCAGTGTCTCACCACCCTCACTGTAAAGAACTTCCTCCTGACATCCAGTCTAAATCTCCCCTCTGCCAGTTCAAACCCATTGCCCCTTGTCCTGGCATTCCCAGACCTTGTCAATAGTCCCTCCCCAGCCTTCCTGTAGGCCCCCTTCAGATCCTGGAAGGCTACTCTAAGGTCTCCTGGAAGCCTTCTCCTCTCCAGGCTGAAGAGCCCCAACTCTTGTAGCCTGTCCTCATAGGAGACCTGCTGCAGCCCTCTGAGCATCTTGGTGGCCTCCTCTGGACCCACACCAACAGTTCCATGTCCTTCCTGTGCTGGGGGCTCCAGAACTGCACACAGTATTCTTGGTCAAGTGCAGTAGGGGCACTAAATTATAGACAGGTACCTGAAAATATTACACATTACACATAGCACAGGTCAGCTCAAAGTTCTTAAGATACTCCTTTATCAATAACTTTTTATTCTTCATGATTAGTCCTGAAAGTGATTTATTCTGAAGGCAAAGAAGCCTTATCTTCAAGGTAAGTAAACGGTTTCATCCAATACTTCGTTATGCAAACTCATTTGCTTAGGAAAGAGTTTGATATTGCAGTGAAGGGACATAATTCCTTCTAGGTGCTGAACATCTGTGGCCTCGAAATTCTTTTAGGCATGTTCCTCATGAACCTCATGAAATTCAACAAGGCCAAGTGTAAGGTCCTGCACCTGGGTTGGCACAGTCCCAAGCACAACTCCAGGCTGGGTGCTGAATGGCTGAGAGCAGCCCTGAAGAAAAGGACCTGGAGGTCTGGAGTGATGAAAATTTCAACATGAGGTTGCAGTGTGAGTGCAGCCCAGACAGCAACTGTGTGCTGGGCTGCAGCAAGAGCAGTGTGGGCAGCAGGGCAAGGGAGGGGATTCTGCCCCTTTGCTCTGCTCTCCTCAGACCCTACATGGAGTACTGAAGGACTACTGACAAGGTCCTGCAATGACAGGACAAGGGGCAATGGGTTTGAACTGGCAGAGGGGAGATTTAGACTGGATGTCAGGAGGAAGTTCTTTACAGTGAGGGTGATGAGACACTGGCACAGGTTGCCCAGGGAGGTTGTGGCTGCTCCCTCCCTGGATGTGTTCAAGGTCAGGTTGGAGGAGGCCTTGAGTGAGCTGTGCTAGTGGGAGGTGTCCCTGCCTATGGCAGGGGGTTGGAACTAGATGGTCCTTGAGGTCCCTTCCAACCTTACCATTCTGTGATTCTATTCTATGATTATGAATCATGAAAATCCTATGACTCTATGCTTGTTCCCGGGACCAGTCACACACTTGAATTTAGCAAAACTCCCTTACCACATACCTCAGTTGACACCAGAATTCTTACCCAATACAGGGTGTGAGTCGGTATACCTTTAAAATTCATTTTAAATATTCGCTTGTGTAACCTTCAGTGTGTCCCTCCAACTGAAAATGACTCACTCTTACCCCAGCAGATAGATCTCCTTGGAAAGTTCGTGCATAAACTGCATTTAAAGAAAATAGCTTCTAATTATGCAAAGTTATTAACAACCATCCCATCTGATTGTAATGAGGATAATTTGCATTATTCCCAAACAAAGAGGTTCGTTAGAGGAGAGTTATGGCTGAAATGCATTTTGTTAAAGTCCAGCTAATGATCTGAAAATGATTATTCTACTTCCCTTACAGAAGTTCTACTGCTCTGAAAGTTTGAAACTGCTGAAGAGAAACAAAGGTCTGCTAGCTCATTCCCCACAGCTGCAGAACCTACCATCATCCACCAGCAGAGTTTCTGAGTTTATTTGCCTTTTATAAACTTCTCTGCTCTTTCTTTGATTCTGATGGAAATCCACAATTGGATATGTGTTGCAAGTTTAAACACAGTCTTCTCAAATGTGTTGTAAAGGGCTTTGAAGAGACTACAATCCCAGGATCATTTTGTTTGTGTGAGAGGATGGTAAAACCTTGTACCAGTATTATATGACAAAGCAGAGGAACACTATGGCTATTAGAATCAGAGTGATCTATCCATTTGTACTATGAAATATGTAGATTGTATAATCTAGGGAGAGCTCCTGTATGGAAGTTAGTGCTTAACTACATGGTTTATGAGCCTGTATGGGATGAATGCACACACTGCATAATAAATAATCTCCTAGTGCTACGAGCTGAAGTTTCAAAGCAGCCTAATAGAGTCATGTATCTGACTCCCTTATGTCTTTGAAACCCTAGACACAATATACTAGAAATAGGAAAGGGACTTGAATAGTAATTACAAGCATATTTTGAAACCAACAGAGGGAAAGAAATGGATTAAGGGCATTGTAAATTGAAGAAGGAGAGAATGATGAACTATTTTTTTGAGAGCTAAAGGAGCAATATACTTTTGTGGCCTTTAAAGTTTATATGAATTATCTAGCAATTGCACAGTATGCTTGCAGCAGTGTTTTCTTTGCAGAAAGCTCTAATTCTGTTCAAGATTTGAGAGTTAATTTCCTTTTTGGAAAAGTAGAATTGGATAGAGGACAGAGGGAAAGAAATGTGGCTGCTAGGTATGTGCGTTTCTTCCTGTTGTTTTATATGAGCTAAATATTATTGAATAGGCTTATCCAGACCAGGAACTGTGAACAAAGATAATGAAATCTCTTATCTGCACACAGAGAATCAGCTCATGGAGGAAACTTCTCCAATACTTTTAATTCTGTTGATTAATGACAATCAACAGAAAATCAGTGGTTGTCACTACCTGAGAATCTCATCCCGAGCGCTTAAATCTCTTTGAACAACATAAAACAAATCAGTGCAAGTTTCATGTCCTGTTGTGGTCAGGTAGCAGTTGGCTGATATTCACCAGCCACATTGCAAGCACTTACCATGTAATTTAGGTGAGATTAGCAGGGAATATGTACATATAGGGACAAGAGAAAGACTGGACTTTGGAAGCTAGATATTCCTTTATATCTGGTCATGTAAATGTCAGCTACTTCAGGGGGCATTTTACTGCCTACGCATTTTGTGATCTTCAGTAGATGTTTGCTTTGGCAGTCTTAAGCACAGGTATGTGGAAAGTCTTCGTGTGTTGCCATTAGTAATCAAGTTCCAAAGGTACAGATGTCATTTTGGTGTCTGAGGGAGAATTCTTGGGCTACACACCAGTCATAGGGCCTGTGGTACTGGAGAGCATAACATATTTTCAAAATCACAGTGAGGCTTCTTGAGCTTTCATTGAGGATAAGAAGGAAGATGAACTGAACACCAGAGTGAGTGAGGTCCAGATTTCTATAGTTTTATGTGTTGTGCTCAACTGTGATGTCCAGGGGAATAGAACTTGCAATTGGAACATTGCCTGTGTTTGAGGAATCAATCCAGGAAGAATTCTGCATGGATTCCCTAGTCTTCAGTAAAAGGCAGATTCCTCTTGCAGGTGTTTTTTTGGCTTTTTTGAGATTAATTGCCTTCTATGTTTCTCCCCTTTCTATTGAATTGGATTCAAATTAGGTAGCATGTTCAACAGTGATTGAAGTAAAGGTACTCAGTCGTGTGGGCAGACTGAATGCATGTATAATGTGTGCATGAGGGAAAAGGAGAAAATAAAGACCTCCACTTCTTCCTTCCTTCTGAATTTCAAAGTCCAAATTCCTTCCTTCCAAATTCCTCCCTTCCAAATTCCTCCCTTCATCCTCTCACCTAATTCTTTGTCTCATAGTTCTTATATTTTTACTGCAGCTCGTTGGATGCATTGTTTTCTCCCTGTTCCTACTCCTGTTTTTCTCTTGGGGGTGTCTCTTATTCTTTCCTCCCTGGAGGTTGATAGCTCAGCAGAATTGCTTTTGCTCTGGGGTCAAAATCCAGAAAACAAGGCAACAGACCAATTTTGCTCTGAAATGAGAAGCTTGCCTAAACACATCCAACGCATTCGGTAGGAACACTTTTCCCTTCCCCCTTCCCTATATACGTTTGCTTCTCTTAATTGTTCATCTCTATTCAAAGCAATTTCCTTGGCACACACATTTTCATTAAATGTAATGAAGGAAGGACAATTTAGCATCCCACCTGTGACAGCTCACTGATTCAAATCATGATGACCTATTGTGAATACTTGGGCTTCAGTCAAGATTTTGATTAGTGGGAAGAAGTAACCTCTGCATAATTAAGATTGTAGACAGAATTTATTTATTCTGAGCCAGTCTAATTTAAAAGTAAAAGTCTGTTAATTAGATAAAAGATGAAGGCACCTCCACAGCTCTCACTGGCAGAATATTTGAGAATTTGTAGTTTGTTTCACTCGCTTCATATTCTGAAGAAGTTTGTCAGGCGCAGTCTGCAAAAGAGGGATAATTTATCTGGGAGTACACTATAGGAAGAGCAGAGAAGCAGCTTGTAAAATATGGAGTTTGAAAATTTTGGTGTAAATCATATCTGGAACAATTTAAAATGATTCTTGCTCTACTGTCATGCGATAGCTCATGAATGGTTTGGCCTAGAAACTTCAGATATGATTTATTCAAAAAGCCCTTATCCTTCCCAGTCTGCATAAAAAGGAGAGGAACAGTGAACTTGGAAGGTATCCCCTGGAAAACTGGAATCAGCAAAGCAGCCTGATGAGATCTGAAACAGTTTATTGAGTTTGTCACTGATACTATAGGCTTCTGAAGGCACAAAATAGGAGAACAGACAGCAGCAGTCTGTGTTGCTGTTGGAGAGGGAGCTCCAGCCTCCTTGCAGCCAGCTGTTCCTTTAGTCACATGCCAGCAGCAAGTCTAACGTACAGGGACTATTAATACTATCACCATCCCACACGAGCTGCACCTTTTCATGGAGCTTCTCATCCTCTGACCCCTATGGTAGCTCCAGAAAATGCCATGCTCTGACAAACAATGATTTTGTCACAGAACCACAGAATGTCAGTGGCGGGAAGGGACCTCAAAAGATCATTTAATCCAACCTCCCTGGCAGAGCAGTCTCATACAATTATGCGAACAATCGAGAAATACGTAAGAGTGAAGGAGTTTTTACTTGTGGTCTACGATTTACCATCGCTGTGATGATGCTGATACCATCCAGGGTTAAAAAGCTGACTGCAGCAAAGCAAACAGCATAGCAGTGATAATAAGCAATTGCAGCTTTAGCGTGAAGTCACCATGAAATCTGAAAGGAGCTGTAAGGTAATTACAGAGCTCTATGCTGCAAGCAGCACATGTGAATTGCATATGGTGCTTACACAAAATGAAGTACATTACAACAGGAAACCTTATTTTCTTACTTTTCTGAATATACAACATTTACTACTTCCTCACTCCAAAAATAAAGGGAGAATGTGAAAGCATAAAATTAAGGCTCCCAAATAATAGTGCTTTTGTCTCTATAGCTCTTCTATCCTCTACACTCTCCTCCAAAACTAAAGACAAGCTTGTTGCATGTATCCCAGCTCATTAACGTTTCAAATTATCCTTCTATCAATTTAAATATGAATAGATAATTGTGCATGAGGGAGATGACTCATTTCAATGGTGGAAACTAGTGGACAGGAATTGGGGGTTTTTTTTAGGAGAAAAGTGGGAGTTTCAATTACAAGAATCTTTGCTCCTGCTTCTGGGAGTGTGCCAGGTGTGTGTGTGAAACACCTTTCTCTCATATTTTGCTTGGGTAGTCTGCTGTGATATTTCATTCTGTAGTTGGTTTCCTTTTGTCATCATCTTATTCATAAAAGAAGTGTGCAGAAAAGCAAAGCTCCCTCACCTCCACAACTACAGACAATAAGTGGATGTTAAGAGCTTTTATCAAAATATAGAACTTACTACAGAGGAGCTGGAGACAACAGGGACCTAAGCTAACTCTCTAGTGGCTTGGCAAAAGTGGTATTAGTGAATCACATTGGGGTTTTTTGTGCAGTCTGCTTTGGCTTTTGAGTTGTTTTTTTTTCACTCTGATGAAAAGAATCAGGATTTTTACTAGTCCAGAATATAAGGATGCAAAGGTGGGAGGAAGAAAGAAGTTTTCCATTTGATGTGAGTTTTGAACAGAAGACAAAGCCTCATCAGATGTCTTAGTCATTTTTATGCTTCCATCCAAGCATCCTTGAGCCATTGAAAACTGTCAGTAAATGAACCAAATTAGAGTGGTGGGTTTTTTTCTACTCT
>VWZE01020512.1:126974-150301 GCA_013396675.1 Eubucco bourcierii
GGTGTTTTTTTTTATGTACTTAAAAATAAAAAAAAAAAAAAAAAAAAAAAAAAAAAAAAGAGACTGTTGTCCATTTCTGTTCCATTTAATGGTCCTGAAAATGCACTGGTGCAGAGGTATGTTTTGAAAGCCTGAAATTACACACCAATTGTTAAGCAAAAAGATAGCCAATACTCAGTGCAGAAATTGGCAGTAAGTGCTATTTGGAGCAGTTAATCACTAATTTTACACTGATGTTACCTATTTTTATTCCATTTATTGTCAACTGATACAAAATGGAATCCATGGCTGTGAATTAGTGAGAAGTGACCTGGCACTAAATTAATGTAAATTCTCTTTGCAAGGCAAGTGATTATTTATGTTATGCATTAATCTTATTAAAATGCTGGTAACCCTAGCCCTCACTACCACTATTTATGATTAAGGGAAAGGTTGAATCCTCAGCAGTTTTTGATTTCTGCAGACTGTCACGTCGGATTTTTGAGCCCTAGGTGGTACCTTGCAATTTTCTTGTAGCAGATTTCTTCTGGCTTTGCATTGAAATAACCGCTTGCTATGTCTTTGAAAACTCTGCTCCATTTCAGCACAGGAAGGATATGGAAGTATTGGAGTGGGTCCAGAGGAGACCACGAAGATGCTCAGAGGGTTGCAGGAGCTCTGCTATGAGGACAGGCTGAGAGAGTTGGGGCTCTGCAGCCTGGAGAAGAGAAGGTTTCCAGTAGACCTTAGGGTAGCCTTCCAGGATCTGAAGGGAGCTACAGGAAGGCTGGGGAGGGATTATTTACCAGGTCTTGCAATGTCAGCACAAGGGGCAATGGGTTTGAACTGGCAGAGGGGAGATTGAAACTGGATGTTAGGAGGAAGTTGTTTGCAGTGAGGGTGGTGAGACACTGGCACAGGTTACCCAGGGAGGTTGTGGCTGCTCCCTCCCTGGAGGTGTTCAAGGCCAGGTTGAATGAGGCCTTGAGTGAGCTGTGCTAGTGGGAGGTGTCCCTGTCTATGGCAGGGGGTTGGATGATCCTTGAGGTCCCTTCCAACCTTACCATTCTATGATTCTTGGCAAGAGCTGTTGGGTGGGGAGGGGGCTGACATACAAGCTCTTTCTACAAGCCAGTGGTAGTGAATATTACACCTAAGCACTAGTGGGAGGTGTCCCTGCCTATGGCAGGGGGTTGGAACTAGATGATCCTTGAGGTCCCTTCCAACCTTACCATTCTATGATTCTATGATTCTATGATTCTAAGTACATGTTTACACAGTTGCTCTCAATCTGTACTCCATAGTTTGAAAAGCATAATGTCTGAGGAAGCAAATGAGTAGAAGGCACCACCTGAAGGTCCGAATGGCTTCATATAAATTGCCCCACAATGCAACCAAAAGCCAAGGTGAAAGGTCGTGCATCCTCCCTTTAATTCTGCCACACACTAGTGTACCTCCTTCTCTGCTTTCCTACCAAGAGCCCAACACAACCAAACAACTTCTTTTATATCTTCCGAAGGACCTTGGCCTCACCTTTCTCATAAAAGTCATTGTCTGCTGTGGGATATGTTTGAATAAAGATCTCACATTTTCTCCTTTCCATTGATTATTGCTATCCACTTCCAGGCAAAACTGACAGGCACACTGTTTGGAAATAGCTAGGGTATGATTAAATCCACCACAACAATTAAATATGAAACAGAAGGGTTTGTCAGTGCTGCTGAAAAGAGAGCTCCTTTATATTACTAGTGACCAGCTCAGTCCTTGCCAGTGGCTCGTTTTGGTTTTGTTCTTGCTGTTGACTTGAAGTCTTAGCACTGACCTTCCATTTCGGGGGGCAGCCCATGTCAGTACCCAAATTAGCTTTTTGCTTGCTTTGCCATTTCTTCAGGAAAAATATATAGGAAGTATCTCTCACAAAGGACCGGAACCTACGAGTTTCCTCCACATCTTTGTGTTCTGAGGTAGCCCTGTCCAACTGTCTCCTTTGAGTCTCATCTTCCCATGGAGTAGCAGAGGCATGTGCCTCCATTTCTCTTCACTGGCAAAAGCTTCAAGGCCCCTTGTGTCTCCAGAGCAAGAGCTGGAGACCCTGCAACACGTTTACATGGGAACACAATGCCACTTGGGCACCTGGTTCCCTTTGAGGACCACAGCTGGACTCAGCAATAAGTGTTTGAATATGCTGTATGACTGCCTTCTGCCTATGGTTTTTGAGGTTTTGTGTGCTGTTGTTTCTAACCTTAAGTAACTGAGCTGTTTTTGTCCATGCATGGAGACAGATAGCAGCATGCTGCTCCTTCCTTACATAAACACACATGAGAAAAGGCAGAGAGAATAGAAACAGATAAACAAATGCACAAAAATGGGAAGCATAAATATTGCAGATGCAGATATGGCAAAAATATATGGCAGGCAGCTCTCCAGAGAAACAGATGGATAGCCCACAGCAATAAGCAGTAGTTGTCTATGAAAGATGGGTAAATGCGGTGGTAAATGACTTGTGACTCTTCAAAATTTAATTTGCCATGAAAGTCCATCATAAATGATGCAAGGGCAATAGCTGGTGGAAAACTATCCAGTACTACTTCTTTTCTTCCTAACCTGTGGGATGGAAACTTATCTGACGAGTTACAATAAGCAAACATGAGTGCAGATACACAGAGATATCTCAGCACTTGACAGCTTTCAAACTTTATTGTCAAACCAAATTAGCAGAAGTCTGCCACGTACCAGCAGGCAGAACAGCAGGCAAGATGCTAAAATGTCTGCAGTGAAATCATTGCCTTCCACGGTATTTTTACAACCCTCTTCTTCCTCTTGACCTCCATATACTAGTTCATGAGGTATTAAGGTGTCAGCAGCCAAAAGCAGCTTCTGGGGGAAGTTACAAAAGCCTTATTTACTCCTCAGTCTTCTTCCCACTTAATTTGCTGGTACCTGTCAGTTGTGATATGCACAGGGAAAGGGTAAGGACCGTTATTCTCCATAGACCTTAAAGAACACTCTTAAGCACTATAACCAGTATATGATAAGAAGACCTTAGTTGAAGATGTTACAACATGTGGAATGGAGATAAAGCACCCACACAAGTCTGGCTATCACAAAGACTGTGGAGAAGAGTGATTGCATATTGGTTTGAGTAGATGGACACCTGGTAAGTGCAGGTTTCCTACGCAATGGGAGGGGAATAATCATGTCCAGAAGACAGTCGAACCTACCCGAGAGCCGATGTCTTCTGATTCAACTATGAGCTCCTCCCCCATGCTGCTTCTGCTTCATAGAATCATTGAATCATAGAATGGTAAGGTTGGAAGGGACCTCAAGGATCATCCAGTTCCAACCCCCTGCCATAGGCAGGGACACCTCCCACTAGCACAGCTCACTCAAGGCCTCCTCCAACCTGGCCTTGAACACCTCCAGGGAGGGAGCAACCACAACCTCCCTGGGCAACCTGTGCCAGTGTCTCACCACCCTCACTGTAAAGAACTTCCTCCTAACATCCAGTCTAAATCTCCCCTCTGCCAGTTCAAACCCATTGCCCCTTGTCCTGGCAGTGCAAGACCTTGTCAATAGTCCCTCCCCAGCCTTCCTGTAGCCCCCTTCAGATCCTAGAAGGCTACTATCAGGTCTCCTGGAAGCCTTCTCTTCTCCAGGCTGCAGAGCCCCAACTCTCTTAGTGTGTCCTCAAAGGAGAGCTGCTCCAGCAGCTGTGTAGCTGCTAATTCAGTGCTTTGCTAGGCTGCCCCATGTGAATGTTTTAAAGTTACATATACACTTCCATGTGCACTGTGCTCAACCCCTGCTGCTGTTCTGCAAAAAACCTGTGAGCTTGAGCCATGCTTCCAAATGGAGAATCCCAAAGATTTTCAGAAAAAAAATATCTCTGTCCTTATTCCGCCACATGCCATCAGGCCAGCTTTCAGAGATCCTCCTGCTCTCCACATCCAGTCTTGCCTGATGTCCTCAGGGAAGTAAGGAATTTAATGGAACGTATTTTTAAAAGAAAAGCAAGAGAGCCCTCCTGCTGGAGCTGAATAAAGTTGAGACAACTCTGTCAGTTGCATGTCCTCACTTTGCAGGGAGCTGTCAGTAAGCTGGGGAACTTAAGCAAACTAAACAATTGTGCATGTCAGTTGTAATCTACATGAGCAAATTGCACCATGTTGAAAGCAAGAAAATTCATTATTATTTATATAAATAGATCTTGTAGATTTCATTAAGATTAGGTCAGGCTGTGGAGTTATCACATAGCCTTGTTTGCACTTTTGTTAATCTTCATTTGCAAATGCTGATTAGTGCCACAAAACTCTCTTGCTGTTTACTCCAAAATCCCTCTTCTCTTCTTTTCTTCTTGTCAGGAAGACTCAGGAGGAGGGAGAGGGGAGAGAGGAAAAGAGAGAAGGGGGCTTTGAAGCAAGTCACCAGAACTAGAGGGAACAGGAAAGCAGATTTTCTTGAACCAGGAAAGGGAGGGCAGGAGAGAGAAGTTTACTTTTTGTTTTAACATCCTGGGTGAAGGAGGCTGAAGTAGAACTTCCTAATAATGAAGCACTGTGCAAGAACAGTGCATATCACCAAGGTCAAAACTTTCAGGACACAGAAACTCCTGAAAGCCGAGCAAGTGCTGTTTTCCTCTTGCTTTCCCGTTCATACAATTCTTACCTCCCTCTGAATAATAATATACAAATCCTTCCTGGTGGTCCCTCAGATGACATGAGGAACAGTTGTTATCTAGCTTGTCCTTCTCCTATTCTCTATAAACCTGAAGAGAGAAGGACACAAAACCAGGCTTGCTAGAAGTAAGCCCAAGGCCAGCACATCAAATGTTTGAAGAATGGTGTGCCAGTGAGGTCTTTTGGTCTGTCACTGCAGTGGAGGTAGGGAATAGAGATCCATTCTAGTAACCACAGATGCATGTCTGAGAACAGCCGAGTAGGAATTTGGACTTCTCCCTGCAAGAAGGTGGCAAGACCATCAGACTAACTCAAGCACATTTACACTAGTGCACATAGCATGGGAAGCAAACAGGAGGAACTGTAAGCCATTGTGCATCAGGAAGACTGACTGACACAGTGGCCATCACAGAAGCATGGTCCGCACGACTGGAGTGCTGCAGTCAATGGCTACAAACTCTTCAGAGGAGATAGGTAAGTGAGGAGAGCTGGTGGGGTGGCACTGTATGCCAGGGATAGTTTTTATTGTCTTGAGCTTAATGGTGGTGGTAATAGGTTTGAGGGTTTATAGGTTAGAATCAGGAAGAAGGTCAGCAAGCAGATACTGTGGTGTGAGTCCGTTACAGCCCACCCGATCCGGATGGAGTGACAGATAAAATATTCTTTAGGCGTCTCATGGGAGACTTCAACTTCCATGAGGTCTGCTGGAAATACAACACAGCAGAGATGAAGCAGTCCTGGAAGTTCCTAGAGTGTGTGGAGAGCTTCCAGAGCTGGTGAGGCAGCCAAGTAAGGAAGGCACCCTGTTGGACCTGCTGTTTCTGAACGCAGAACAACTCGTGGGTGTTCTAATGTTTCAGAGGCTGTCTTGGACACAATGATCAACAACATTATATGAGTTCTCAATAGCTGGAGGAGTAAAGAGGGGGTCAGCAGAATTGCCACCTTGGACTTCCAGCAGGCAGTCTCTGGCCTGCTTTGGAGGCTTCTCCCTAGTAGCAGCTGGCAGGATGAGAAGAAGTGACTCTGAGCTGTACCAGGAGAGATTTTCTTCTCTGAAAGGGTTGTGAAACACTGGAATAGGCTCCCGAGGGAGACAGTTATATTCCCACCCCTGAAGGTGTTTGAATGATACACAGATGTGGTGCTGAGGGACATGGTTTAGCACCAGACTTGCTAGTGTTAGATAATGGTTGGACTCAATGATCTTAAAGGTCTATTGCAGCCAAAGTGAATTTATGATTCTATTCTATATCAAGTAATGCTAACTCCTCTGGTTAAATCGAGGACTCAGGATGAGGAGCCAGAGAAGCGGAAGGCAGCATGAAGAAGAAGGAGCAACAGAACAGAGACAGGTGCCAACAAAGGGTGAGGAATATTGAGGGAGAAGTACATATATGTACCATGGGGTGACAGTGAGTGATGCTGGAGGGAGCCTGTACACGTGCAGGCACAGCAAGTGTTCTCACATCAGGGCTAGAGTGCGACCCTTGCTATTACTATTTACAAGCTTCCCTATATATTTTTTAATTATATATTGCTCCAGTCTGTGCTTCCTGACACAAAAGGAGAATCTGTCTCCTTTTTTTCCCCTTAACCTTTCCTTTCTCATAATTTAAATGTCTTCATTTAAACACTGACTGCTCTTCAAACTCCTTCCCAGCAGCATCTGATAACTAGGTCAGTTTTTCAGCATGTAATTGTGTTATGAAATACTGAGCAACTACATCAGGGTACTTAAGGTACGAGGGGCATGGATTTGCACAGTCAGCATTCAATTTCCCCAAACTCCATTCTAGAATAATGGCCCTGGACTGATCTTCAGTGATGGAGCCCTTTATTGCATGGAGGAAAAATAAAACTGCTTTCTGAAGATCCCAAGGGTAGAGACTATGGGAAGCATGGGCAATGTTTTCTCAACAAAAGTATTCACAGTTTGTCTTTTTTTTTTCCCCCTCTCTCTTTTTCTGAATAGTGTGCTAGAAGGAATTGTAAGTAACAATGCCAAATTATATTTGGTGAATGTGCTGAGGGGTAATCCTTAGAGAAATCTTATCTATCTTGAATATTCAAACATGTCAACTTGTTGGGCATGATGGCAATTACCGTGCCACATACATTCTATTTACTCTTGTATCTACAATATTATCTTCCATAAGAAACAGTAAACTGCAGAACATATTTCAGTAAACACTATTCTGAGTGAACAGAAATGGCTTGAGTGTGCACTTCGGTGCATAATAATGTAGCAATGAAATACTGTTCTGACAGAGCTGCTGAGTGCAGGGGAGATCACATCCTCTGAGAAATTCCTCAGTGTAAGCAGGTTCTTCTTTAAAGGCTGGGAGAAACAGACTCCAGGAGTTCTGGTGTCTGGTAGGAATGTAGGTGTTCCTTTTGTTCAGATAAATTAAAGAAAAAAGAAGATAATTCCATTATTCTTGTTGAGATTGTGATACAAATCCAGAGACAGTTTGGTCCATCCATATATAACCATTCAGACACATGTACACACAGTCACATGTGTGTGTGTGTGTGTAGTATGTGTATATTTGCAGGGTTGGAGGAATGAAGCATAGAGAGTACACTCAGCAAGTTTGCTGATGGCACTAAACTGTCAGCAGTGGCTGACACACCTGAAGGCTGTACAGCCAGCCAGAGTGACCTGGAGAGGCTGCAGAGTCGGACAGAGAGTAACCTTATGAAATTTAACAGGAGCAGCAAGTGTAGGATACTACACTTGGGGAGGAGTAATGCCATGCATCCGTGCAGGTGGCTCACCAGCTGGATAGATAGCAGCTCTGTGGAAAAAAACCTAGGAGTCTTGCTGTGGCCAACGAGGCCAAGGGCATCCTGAAATGCATCAAGAGTGTCGTAAGCAGGTTAAGGGAGGTTCTCCCCACACCTCTGTTCTGCTCTGGTGAGACCTCGTTTGGAATATAGTGTCCAGTTCTGGACCCCCCAGTTCAAGAAGGATGTGGAACTTCTTGAGACGGTAGAGTAAATGGCTACGAAAATGATTAGGGTACTAGAACATTTCTCTTATAAGAAAACCTGGAGAACTTTGGACTTTTCAGCCTGGAAAAGAGAAGACTGAGGGGGGATCTTAGCAATGCTTATAAATACTTAAAGGATGGATGTCAGGGCCAGTCTTTCTCCAGCGATGCCCTTCTCTCCCTGCTTTGTGTGTGTTGTGTCAAAGGTTTCAACATCAATTTTCATGCTGATATAAATGCCTTAATTGTAGTCAAGATACTAAATTCTTTATATCAGTAGAGAACTTGTTCTACTTCATGATTTTTTTAAAGGTGTCTCTGCCTACTGCTTCCCTCCAGACTTTCTGTGTTGAAACTCCTCTGCCTGCCCTTTTGGATGCTGCTTCACTGTGGAGGCTACCAAGGCACAGATTGAGTGGTGGAAGAGCCATCACTTTTCCTTTTTAACTGCAACGCAGTGAACTGAAACACCTGCAAAGTCATGGGGTGCAATGGGGTGAGAATCTCAATTCCAGCTGCTGCCAGGGGGCATGGGGTATGAATTTCAAAAATGGCCTTCATCTGAAGAAACAATCACTTCTTGACAAGCTTTAACTCAATCACTTATGATTATCTGACTTTACCCTTGAGCAATAAGGATAAAAGGCTCTTTTAAATTGACTTAAAGTCCACATAAAAGGTTGCACCAGTTCAGTTAAACTCATTTTAAACCTGATTATTTAAATCAATGCCACTTTTGTGCGCAGGCAGGATCTAAGTGTTATATTTTGTGAATGTAGTGAGTTCTACAGAGGAAACTCAAATGGCCAATTTTTTCCTCACAATCACATCCCACTGAGATTGGGAAAGGAGTTTTAAAAGGTTGAAATTTGGCTTTCCTGGACACTTTCCTATTCAAGGTGTTCCAAAGAGCTTTTTCAGTAATAAGCTGGATGCTGGTGCTGCAGAGACTGCACAGACAAACATAGAGAATGTTAATTCATCAGCAATAGCTCCAAAAGAGCTATGGAGGTTAAAGTCTCTATTACTAAAAGGGAGAATGCTGGCAACCTGCCTTAGACATTGCTTCCCTGGGACACCCCTGTGGATGGCCTTCATCCTGATGAGCTTGAATTTCCATCTGACACCAGGGGCCGTTGCAATATTCATGTCAGTCTTTAGGAAGCTGTTCAGAGAGCTTACCTGCATGGGATGGGTCCTGAGAAGCTAGGGGAGGATGTTGTGAAGGTGAAACAGGACAGAGCCCTCCTGGGGAAACACAGTTATGGAGACAGAAGCCAAGAGACCAACTATCATTGCTAATGCAGAGTGAATATCACACTTTCTGCCAAATTCAAGCTGCAGCGAATAACTTCCGAGCCCTTTTTCTTGCTCTGTGTTAGTGCTTGGCAGCAAGACAGACTGAAGGCTGCTGCTGGGTAAACAGAACCAGCCTGCAGTTGTCACATACACACAAGCACCATTGCATCACCTGGAGGCATCCCAATTAAATGGAATTACCATCCCTACCAAGCCATAGCTATCACTATTAAATGTCATTAAGCTTAAATTAGGTTTGCTTCCAGAGATGTCCCGATTAAATGAATTTCCTGATTAAGTCCAAGCAGCATGTACTTTAATATACTCTGTTAAAATACACATGTGGCTTTCCTAATTCTATTGTTTCTTTGGCTCCAAGTTTCTGGCTGTCATAACATGAAGTCCTCAGTTAAACCCTTAAGAACAAAAGCTTTGCATACACAAGGCCTTTTGTCTTTGCAATGCTTTTTTCCTACTATTAAAGGGGAGAGGTGGTTTGAAAAAAATCAGGGCCTTGGTCATGTAAGAAAATTATATACACAAAGCTCTCTCTGCTTAGTCCATATTTGGAGCTAAACTATAGTAATTACTCTATCATCCAACGATCCCTCTCCCAGGGAAAGGGAATGAGGAAAAGAGCCACAGGTTGAAATGAAATAGCCAAGTTAATACAGGTGCAAATGCAAGGTATATATATTTATACTTAGCCCAGCAAAAGTTCAACAATCACAGCAAGCAGGAAAGCAGTCTTTAAAAGTAAGAGAAGCAGGGTAAGGAAGAACCCAAGCAGCAAACTCTAGCAGAAATCTCCCCTTTCCTGAACAAAATTCCTCCTTTATACTGAGTGTGACACTCATGGTATGGAGTGCACCTGTGAGCCAACTTGAGTCAGCTGCCTTGGCTAACTCAGAGCTGCTAATGGCCTGCAGCCCATGGCTGGCCTGTGATTCTGTCCCAGCTAAATCAGGACAAAAACTGAAGCTTTCACAGTTCATTAAGGAATCAGCTTAAAACTTCAGCAGACTGCAGGCTGTTGAAGGGGTCCATTGTATGGACTGAGAAAGGGAAGCGCAGAACAGTGTAGAGGTTTGGCACATTTCTACCCAGACAAAGGAATTAAATCTCATTTGTCTTGCCCCAAACCTGGCAACTGGTGAAAGTGGGAGGAAAAAAAAAAATGTAGAGCTCAACTGAATAAAGAAATCTATTTTCTTTACTTAACCTGCCATAGCAGTTGTTTGGACTGGCTTAAAGGGAAAGTAGAGCAAACATACATTGCCTTTGTCATGGATGATGAAAATATTCTCTGTGTTAGAGCAGTGCATGGGGGACACTTGCCTATGCTGTTCATCTGGCTCTCACCACACCTGTCAGTTGTAGACAGACTGGAAAGTACGACTACTACTTTGAACTCAAGGTGCCCACATTAAAGTGTTCAAAAGAAGCTGCTTCTTTACTTTAGACTTTGCACCTAAAAACACAAGTTAAACATTTTTCTGAATGCCCTTGTACAACATAAAAGCTTTTCTCATCCTTGTGATTTTCCACAGCTGCCTCAGGTGTCTGTACTGCTGCAAACAGTAATTAGAGGACAAGGAACTTGTCTATCAAGCACAGATCCAAAAGACAACGTGTGTATCCCTCTCCTTATTTGCTTTCTAGCTGGCACAAAACACTCTGTGATCAAGGTATGCACTTTGCCTTGGGACTCCTTTTTCTCCTCTGAACATAAATATTGTTCATACAGAAAATAATTGAGTCCGCAAGCCACTCATTTGAGTGGGCAAACATAGATTGAAGGCTGCATGCTGATGCCCTGGTATGTTCACCCAGCTCCTGCAACTAGTGCTTTGTTTGACTTCCTTTAGGCTGCTTTCCTCTCAATGTCTTCCTTAGATCTTCCAAATCACTTCTCAGAGGTAAAAAGCCTTTCTCCAGTGCATGAGTCTAGGTAATTCTCTCAAAGATTTACTTACTTCAGAAATAGTGAAAAAAACTCCTAAACCAATGTCCTTGACTAGGAAGACTCAAGCCCATTTTGATCTTGAAGTACTACTAAATTACACTATCTGTCAGAGCTAGATTACAATGATTTGGTTGGGGATTGATTGGCCAAGGCAGGAATTACAAAAATAGAATTATTTTTATTTTCAAAAAAACAAATTCACCCCCAAACTATACACAGAACTAGTTAAGGTTTATCTACAGGTTCTAATTCATAGAATCATAGAATCACAGAATGGTAAGGTACCTCAAGGATCATCTAGTTCCAACCCCCTGCCATAGGCAGGAACACCTCCCACTAGTACAGGTCACTCAAGGCCTCCTCCAACCTGACATTGAACACCTCCAGGGAGGGAGCAGCCACAACCTCCCTGGGCAACCTGTGCCAGTGTCTCACCACCCTCACTGCAAACAACTTCCTCCTAACATCCAGTCTAAATCTCCCCTCTGCCACTTCAAACCCATTCCCCTTGTCCTGTCATTACAAGACCTTGTCAATAGTCCCTCCCCAGCCGTTTTGTAGGCCCCCTTCAGATATTGGAAGGCTACTCTAAGGTCTCCTGGAAACCTTCTTTTTTCCAGGCTGCAGAGCCCCAACTCTCTCAGTCTGTCCTCATAGGAGAGCTGCTGCAGCCCTCTGAGCATCTTCGGTCAGGAAGTCTTCACAAGGATGCTTATGGGCAAGTTTAGTAACTCAGGAAAGTCAGAAAATGGGAAAGGCTAAGAGGTGAGGTAGGAATTTGGCAATGATCCTCGATGAACTTCTCTGTGGCAGCAAGAAGCAGTATCCACATTTTGAATCCACGCAGCAAAGTCCAAGGTGAATAAAAGCCACCAAAATCAAAGTCTCTCAGACACATCTTCCACAAAGCTAAGGCACAGCACTACCTTAGCAGCACAGGGAAAAGCCAAACCACTGACGTGCTGCCCAGCTCGGGGTAGGAGCAGCAAGTCAGGATACAGTGCAGTCCAAGAGAAGCCAGCTCTGGGTGCCACTCTCTCAAATGGTTCTAGGGACTTGCTGACTTGTGTGAGAGCAGAGTGGGACTAGAGCCTAACTGCACAGAACGGTGCAAAAGCGGGAACTATGCAAAACCAGGCACTGTGCAAAGGCAGGAACAGTGCAAAAGTGGGCACTCCACGAGCCTTTTTCCTCACTCTATTTATATTTTTCCCTAGACAAAGTGTCCACTTGCCATATACACTGGGCACGAAGAACCCAGCCAATCACCAACCCGTTCCCACGAGGCAGTACACATGTGGAAAGGAGCCTTTCGCTCTTCCCCCTTCAGGCCCACAAGGGGCAGCGTGGGGGGAGGGAAGCAGTTTTCTCTCCTCCTTCTTCCCGCATTCAAACCTCCAGAGATGGAGGACAGGGGGGAAGAAAGGATTTGGAGTGCCCCACAACATAAAATGCATTCACTGTCCAGGGCATCTTACAAATGCTATGTATACCTCCTCTACTTAGAATCATGACACAAATGATGAGATATTCAACTCTGCTTCCTATTAAGCCAACATTGAACAAAACTGTCCTTGTCAGAACAGTTTTTGATGCAAGCCAAAACTCTGAGATACCCACATTGTCCTAAAAAAGACAGAGTAAAAGCATGCTGTGGTTTCTTCTTGATTGATATCACTGCAGGAATGCAGCAGCATTGTCTTTAAATATAGCATGTATTGTCGTTATGTCCTGGAACACATCATCCCTGTTACACTGCACCAAGCAGTGCAGTGAGGGTGGTGAGGCACTGGAACAGGTTGCCCAGGGAGGTTGTGGATGCTCCCTCCCTGGATGTGTTCAAGGCCAGATTGGATGAGGCCTTGAGTAACCTGTACTAGTGGGAGGTGTCCCTGCCTATGGCAGGGGGTTGGAACTAGATGATCCTTGAGGTCCCTTCCAACCTTACCATTCTATGATTCTATGATTCTAAGCTCATGGTATGCTTTTGGTGTCAATATAAGCCTATATCGTTTTCCTAAGAAACACCAGCTGAAAGCCCTCTTATGCTCACGGATACTCACATCATCTGCAATCACTACAGAAGGCACCAGAGCTTTTTGGTTGTATTTTCCACAGATCAGCTTCATTCTCTGCTTATGAAAATAAAATATAGGCAAGTTTTCTTTAGCAGTAGTCCTATGTATCACGAAGACGGAATCGGACTCTCCACAGTGGTGCACTGAAGCAGGAGACACAGTGGACATAAACTGACAAGAGAAGTTCAGATCAAAAGAAAAACTTCTGACGTTGAGGGCAGTTAAGCCGTGGAGCAGGCTAGCCATTCCGAGGGCCTGCCCATCCAATTCTCCACTGCTGGAAGTTCTGAAGACCTAAATGCATACAGCTGGGAGAGATCTGTTTTNTCTCTGGGGTACAGCATCTGGGGCGGTCTAGCTTCTGGCTTCTCTCTGCCGGTTAATCTCACTAACTACTTTTCTTCTAAACCCCTTGGCTGATCCTCCAAACTCACCTTGCATGTAAGGCAAACCTTGGGGTAAGGTACAGGGGTGGGGAGAAGGTGGAAGGGTGGTTGGGAGCCCCTCCTGGGGTCTCTGATTTCTGGGAGGGTTGTTGTGTTTCTGTATTACCTTTAACTTGTGTATGTCTGTAACTATTCCTGTCTATTGTGTGTATCTCTGCTTGTACCTTGTGCTGAGCTGTAAATAGAGCTTCAGCCCTTAACTTGCAGCTGGCTGAGTTCTAGTCTGGGTCATTTTACAAAGTGGGGGGGGTGGAGAACTCCCAAACCGTCACAAGTCCTATGAAAAGGAAACTTTCTGTTTGCTAGAGTAGACAGTAGTAGAGGAAACAACCTCCTCACCATATGGTAGTATGGATTGTAAACAGCAATAACGCAGGAGGAAGTGGCTGGTTACGATGCTCACAAACTTCTTTTCCTTGGAATGCTATTCCAAGGAAACAGACATCATATCTTTATGTTTTATTGAAAGCCTATATCCAGTCAAGAGTGAATAATTCCCTATGACATTTTCTGTGTATATTGTATGTGCTAGTGTATGGGCCTGTCAGGCAGACAAAACTGTCACTTTCTGACCAGGACTTCTATGTTCAGATGCAGATCCTATCTCTACTTCCACTAAGACAGCAGATGACAGAGCCTTGCTTGCACGCTGTCCTCCAAACATTGCCATGCCACACCTAAGCTTGTCTCTAGTAAAATATGGTTTATGTTCTTCACCATTCATATCAAGTTTAAACTTATTTTAATGACCCCTGCTAATTCCTGTGCAAAGCTCTTTTTACTCCTTTGAGACTCTGCTCACCATATTTTTGCAGAGTACTAAGGGATACCCTTAATAGAGGCTATCTTGGTATCATCCCTCTGAAATAATTAAAATTACCTGTTTCAGAGGCTGTGTGTGTATTGTATGTCTCACCAAGGGTGAGAGATATAGTGTTTATATGGAAACAAGCTGGCTACTTCCTTCCAAAATAGAAGCAGAACACAAGTCCTCCAGGATATTTTTCATAATCTCAGTGAACACTGAATTGATAGTTGATAAGGAAAAGTTTGCCTGAAGTTTCTGTCATCACAGGATTTCCTTGGATTAGTTAGTTTATCCTTTGCTCTAGGAATATAATTTGCATTGGACTATTGCATCAACGATTCATTGAACTACTTGTGTGTAAGTACTTTACCCTTGTGAGTTTAGTTCCCACTGCCTCAACTTCACCCAGAACTGTCAAGATTATAGCTTCTGTGTGATTAACATAAAAGTGTGCTGCACATAACTGCATTGACTGAGGTTCAGTGGGAGCAGAAGAGTAAGGCAGTGAGTATTGTGTTTGATAATGTGTATGAATGTAGCGGCACGTGTGACTGCGTGTGGATGCATGAGGCAGTTGTGTGTGTCCATTTAAATCCAGTTTCTTTTTACCCTCCTTAAATAACATTTGTGTCACTGTTTAATGAATGAATGTAGCAGCTAGCATTGTTGGGATGGTGTTCTTAAATGCTGTGTGTCTGTTCCAATCTCATATAGTCTGCTTGTCTTGTTGTCTGTGCTGTGGTCATTATCCATGGTTGAATGAGTCTCTGCTTCTGGAAAACCTTAGTCTGTCAGTGTTTATCCACCATTCCTTTTAGCAGTTTCTCTTTCCAAATAAACCACGGGTATATTGTGACCTTTTGAAAGATCTGGAAATGTTGTGTGTGCCATGACTGAACTGGGACATCTGAATGACAGCCTCGGCAAACTGTTTGCCCCCCCTCTCAGATATCTTGGCCACCAGAGGCAAAACAATGTTCATGTTGGTGGGATAGCACAAAAGGAGGTAATGGTCAAGATTATTAATGCTAAACAAGAAAAGTGAATACATATCACAACTTCTGTGTAGAGCCAATTGTGCAAATCAATGTAAAGGAAAACGTTCAGAAATGGATGAAGAAAAATCCAAACCTCTCTCTTAAAAAAAAATAAAAATTAAATGTCAGAGTTTATTTCATGTCCAGGATAACTCAGGTCAGATGCAGATTCCCTCGTGTAAGGACATGCCTCCTTTGGTTCCCCAAGTCTCCAGGAAGCCAAGGACACTACTGATCTACGGACATTCACCAAATATTTCAAACAGAAGGGGCTCTACAATCTGCTTGGGAAGAGTCTTTGCCTCTAGCCTGGCTGCATTGTGTGATCTAACACATAATAAATGGTTTTAGCACAGCCATCTTGTACCCAGTGGAAGGCCCAGCTAGAAGTTCTGCCTCTGCTGTCACTGACCATACAGCTGCTGTCCTCCTCCTCGCAGAGCTGCTATCCATTCACCCCTTACCCAGGAGGCTGTGTCTCCTCTTCCTGCTGGGAGCGATTCAGCACCCTGCTGCCATGACTAAAACCTCTGAATCCAAGCTACTTCTGGGCTCAGCATGACCACATCAGTAAGAGCCTTCCTGATAAATGTTTAACATTACAGAGCTGTTTTCCATCATGAAAATAAACCAAGGCTTAAATGTCCTATTCCTTTCTGTTCTGTGTGTATTCATGTTTTCTCCAAATGAGGCCACATACCCTAACTTTGTTCCCCCTCATCCCCTGGAAGTTCCTAGCCTCTCCTTATTTTCAGGCATCAAACCTGATTCAGTAAACCTCATCTTTCAGAGCTGTCATGTTTTAGCCTCAGAACACAAGCACAGTATTTGTTCCTAGCATGCTTCCTTTTTAATGCTTTAAAAGCTGTTAGAAATGTCTTGTTTCCTCCCAGCTATAGGTGTCTTAGATTATCTGTTCTGGTTTTGTGGGTTGTTCGGTTTGGCTCGGTTCTTTGTTTGTTTATTTAAAGGAAAATACTGAAATACCTGATGCAAACTCAGCCCTTCGAAATGGTAATTGAGCTATTCTCCCCAGACCAAAGGTTAACCCCTCTCATCAGTTATTAAAGGTTGTATTGGATGCCAGGAAGGAGCAGCATTTGTCAAGGCAAGATTTCTAGGAGCAAGCTGAGATGTGCAATTTCCAGAGCGTGGCTGAAATAGGCAGTCCCTGGGGGAGAAAGCAGAGTTTGGTAAAATTACAAAAGAATAAGGAGGGAACAAAAAGGCAAAACAAAAAGGACTAAATGTTTCTCTAGCCAAGGTTGCCCTGAGATGGGAAAAGAAAAAAAAAAAATAAATCAAACCAAACCTGCCCTGTGGTCTGTCCTTTTAGGTGGTAAAAGCAGAAAGAGTTGACAGGAAAAAGAAAGTAAAACAAACCCAAATGTTCCTACTGGTTAGTTCAAGATTTTACATTGTACTAAATTAACTTAGTAGGATATGTTTCAGACACTGATAAAGCAACAGAAAATGATGTTGATTTGTGTGCTAATAAAGAGCACTATTTATTTAAAACAACATCTTCCTGAACTCCAGGAAAATCAACACACATATGACCTTACTTTTTAATTTTACTGAGGAAAAGAACCTTGGGGGTCTGGGTCGATGAAAAGCTCAGCATGAGCCTGCAGTGTGAGTGCAGCCCAGACAGCAACTGTGTGCTGAGCTGCAGCAAGAGCAGTGTGGGCAGCAGGGCAAGGGAGGGGATTGTACTCCTTTGCTCTGCTCTCCTCAGACCCCACCTGGAGTCCTGTGTGCAGTTCTGGAGCCCTCAGCACAGGAAGGACATGGAAGTGTTGGAGCGGGTCCAGAGGAGGCCACCAAGATGCTCAGAGGGCTGCAGCAGCTCTGCTATGAGGACAGGCTGAGAGAGTTGGGGCTCTGCAGCCTGGAGAAGAGAAGGCTTCCAGGAGACCTTAGAGTAGCCTTCCAGGATCTGAAGGGGGCTACAGGAAGGTTGGGGAGGGACTATTGACAAGGTCTTGTAATGACAGGACAAGGGGCAATGGGTTTGAAGTGGCAGAGGGGAGGTTTAGACTGGATGTTAGGAGGAAGTTGTTTGCAGTGAGGGTGGTGAGACACTGGCACAGGTTGCCCAGGGAGGTTGTGGCTGCTCCCTCCCTGGAGGTGTTCAAGGCCAGGATGGAGGAGGCCTTGAGTGAGCTGTGCTAGTGGGAGGTGTCCCTGCCTATGGCAGGGGGTTGGAACTGGATGATCCTTGAGGTCCCTTCCAACCTTACCATTCTATGATTCTATGATAAGCAATTTTAGGAAGATGTGCCTTAATGCAGCAGATAACAGTTTAATTATTAAAGCTAAAAATAGAAATAAATCTAGATGAGGAGAGTAGGAGCAAAGTAATATGACTTCTGTCAATGCAAATCCATCTTGGTTTACTTACTACAATATTGGATGAGTGAACAATGTCATGGTGAATGGTAGATAAAGAAAATTTAAAAAATTAACCATTCCCCTGAAAATTATAAAACTACTCAGGGAAGGGTAATTCAAGTTTGACAACCACACTGTGAAGAGAAGTCATAGACCTAAGGTCTAATTATGAGGAGAAAAAATGGAACAAATGGACAACTGTGTGTTATTGCTGAGTCTAGTGTAGTGCCTCCTTGACAGATCCAAGGCTGGAAAGCTCCCATATCTAAGAGCACCATGAATGAAAAAATTAAATCCTCCTTCAGAGGAAGGAGGAGTGAAGCATTATGAGCACAAACCCGGACTGAATCTTTCTGCATCAGGGAAGAAATGTGCTCCACTGATGTCAAGAAAGAGTTTCTTTTTTTCCTGACAAACATGGCTAGCAGCACCTGCACCCTTAAGATAAAGGTGGGGACACCAACCTTTTTGTTACACACATTCAGGACTGACAAGATGTGCCAGTCCTATCTCAGCTGTGAGGAGCAGCCTGGAAGATGGAGGAATAGAGCCTAATTTGCCTCCTACAGAACAGAGATTGACTGTGGGAAGAATGTGTCCCACCAACAGGGCAGGCAGGAATGAATTTTGTGGTTCTTGCATTAGCTCATGCCGCTTTCGTTTGAGGGAACATGGGCTGCTTTGGCAGCTTTTTCTGCTGTATCACCCATTCATACATCTCAGAGCTTTGTAAGCAAGTATGAGGAGGAGAAGAATGATATAAAACAAATTTCTTCCCTGCCAGAATCCCAAAGTCCTTATCCTAATCTGAGCACAGCCTGATCACTAACCTCACCACTCAGTGTTTCGCACTGCTGGAGTCTTCCGGACGTTGGCAGTGCTGCAGTCAGCATAGCCCAGAGCAAGTTACCACTTGAAAAATGGAGGAAAATGAAGCCTTTCCAAGCTGCAAGGAGAACCAGAGAGAAAAGGAGGTGTTTGTTGGAAAGGGATGAGCAAAACTAGAGAGTAGAAACTACATCTGTCGATAGCCATATTACTGCAGAGCTAATTCTTTTTCATGGCCAGCACTCACTTTTGTTTTCATTCCTGGCTTAGACACAAACCAAACATACCCTCTGCCTCCTGCTAGCGTACCTTAAAATAAGCACTGTGCTTGCTGCTAGCCCTAATGCACACGCCAGGCCCTCTCTTTTCCTCAGTTTGCTGTGACTTTTATTGAGGTCTTCTGCTTGTTTATGATTTATGAAGCTTTCACTCTATTGCGTTTAACAAACACTGTAAAGAAAAGAGAAAGCTTTTAGCTCCAAGGTGAAAAGAGAAAAGCAATGGTTTCTTCTACTCCTTTAATGCAATTTAAAGAAGATTGGGAGCTAAAGAAGCCAGGAAGTGAAAGATGGGATGGCAGAAGGAGAAAAAAAGAAAACCCTAGACACCTTTAATTTTCCCTAGAGGGGAATGTTAGGAAAGACAAAGATAGTGTTTCCCCTCCAGCCCGTAAACAAAAAGGGTTTTTAGACACAGATTGGATTTGCAGCTTTCCCAAATCAGCCTGGCAAGGTAACGATACCTTGTACTATCCTCATCATCTTTTGTTATCTCTAGTAAACCAAGTCAAGTGTTATTAAAAGGGACATGTAAGGGTAGGTGAGGCAGCTCAAGAACAAGACAGTTCCTCATTTCAGTTGAGATGCTATAAAGCGTGGGCTCCGGGAGAGGCACTACAATAAATCAGCTGCTGTTCCAAAAGCCACTCTTCCTGAGGAGTGAAGGGCAATGGGGGGCATCTGGGATAACCTGGCCTTAGACTGTACCTCTGGATTTGGGCAGAGGCTGTTCAAAGGTCTTGAACATAGTCTGTGGTTCTGTTTCACTGAGCTAAAAGTACCTTTTGAATCTTCTTGAAAATGAAACCATGTGCATACTTTCATCTGCCACATGCATTGAGGCTTGTACTGATGCACTAATATAAAGTCAGTGGCATAGTTCCTTGCACTGGACATCATTAGATCTCAAAGAAAGATCCCAGATAATCCTTGGAGGATTTTTGGATTTCATTTGGTCTTTATCCTTAGAAGTATCCATCCTGAAGCTCCTTGCTTTTGCTGAAATCGCTCTAGAGAATGGAGAACTAATACAAAGAAGGTCATTCAAAGGATTTAAACCTTCATTATGACTTACAGAGACAGGTAATTGAATCTCTTTCTACTGATAGATCTGGAGTACTGTGTACAGTTCTGGAGCCCCCAGCACAGGAAGGATATTGAACTCTTGGAGTGGATCCAGGGGAGGCCACAAAGATGCTCAGAGGGTTGCAGCAGCTCTGCTATGAGGACAGGATGAGAGAGTTGGGGTTCTGCAGCCTGGAGAAGAGAAGGCTTCCAGGAGACCTTAGAGTAGCCTTCCAGTATCTGAAGGAGGCTTACAGGAAGACTGGGGAGGGACTATTGACAAGACCTTGTAATGACAGGACAAGGGGCAATGGGTTTGAACTGGCAGAGGGGAGATTTAGATTGGATGTTAAGAAGAAGTTGTTTGCAGTGAGGGTGGTGAGGCATTGGCACAGGTTGCCCAGGGAGGTTGTGACTGCTCCCTCTCTGGAGGTGTTCAAGGGCAGGTTGGAGGAGGCCTTGGGGCCAACCCCAACAGGGGGTTGGAACTAGATGATCCTTGAGGTCCCTTCCAACCTTACCATTCTAGGATTCTAGGATTTTCTAAAATTTGTAAGCACCTTCAAACAGAGGCTTAAGGGGAAAGCACTTTCTCACTCATAAGTCACTATAATTAGTCCATAAAAGTGATCAAATTATTTAAATGAGATTGAATTATAAAGATTGAGAAGATTTCTTCAGGAAAGTGAAATTTAATCATTAGAATTAAGACAGGAATAAAAATCCAGCAATAATTTTAAAAAATGACCAAACAAAAGTAATTAAATTACACATTTTACAGTCTCACAGTATCACCAAGGTTGGAAGAGAACTCAAAGCTCATCAAGTCCAACCCGATACCACAGCCCTCAAGACCAGACCATGGCACCAAGTGCCACGTCCAAACCTGCCTTGAACACCTCCAGGGACGCTGACTCCACCACCTCCCTGGGCAGCCCATTCCAGCAGTCAGTGACTCTCTCAGGCAACAACTTTCTCCTCACCTCCAACCTAAACTTCCCCTGGCACAGCTTGAGACTGTGTCCTCTTGTTCTGGTGCTGCTTGCCTGAGAGAAGAAAGCAACCTCCTCCTGGCTACAAGCACCCTTCAGGTAGCTGTAGACAGCAAGAAGGTCTCCCCTGAGCCTCCTCTTCTCTATTCTCTCCTTTTAGTTTTCCTCAAGCTGGTTGCCAGGGTATAAGGATAGAAATCACTGGGCACACACTGAATTTGGGACTATACAACCTGGGGACATCAGAGGGCCTAACAAAGGCAAGCACACTGTTCCCCTTGATTTCCATGGGCTTTGAGGTATGGGCTAGGCAGTGACTAATGAATCCTTCTCCATTTTATTTATAATTCTTCTACTTGGCCATTTCCTAATTGTACAGTTTTGCTAGCAGTTCTTGCTCCTATATGTAGTCAGAATTGATGGATTTCTTCATCTCAGGTCTCCTGCTCAGTCCAAACCTCTTCTTCTTTTAGTGCATTAAAGGTCAGGCTTCAAGCAATTTTCTTGCCCAGATACTTATCCGGTCTCAGGTATTTTATAATTAGATCATACAGCACTGTGATGTATGTGAAAGGTGGTTTATAAATCAGTGTGTAATAACAACATAACTGTACTGCATCCATTTGTTAAAGAAGAGGGAAGGTATTCGGACTACCCAGAACATAATTTCCCAAGGTGAACCTCTGGCAGGACACCAGGCCTAATGAACACCACAGTTGTGGGCAAATTGTCATCCATATCTTTTAGGAGAGAGTGTTGCAGAGGCCTGAAGCACAGAATGAGGCACTCTGTCAACCGGGTTTTGTGCCTGGAGTTGCCACTTGCATTACATGTGAATTTGTAAAGTCACTTGGAAGTCAAGAGCCAGACTTTCAAGGGTGTCTGAGAGTAATCAATAAGCACTGAGATTTTCACACCTATCTCCAACTGCAATGAATGAGAGAAAGTGCTTAAGTGCTCTTTAGACATCCTAATGCCTTTGAAGACCTGTTTTTTTTCATTTTCCTTTGCTCTTGCTTCTCCCTGCAGCAGAACTAATGCTCTCTCCCTGACAGAGGGATGAGAGTTTTCACCCTGTCATGAGCAGATTTAGATCTGTGTCAGAAAGGTGCAGTTTAAAAAGCAGAAGGTGTTACTGTATTTGGAGGAAGCGTTAATGGCTACCACAATTCAGCCTTTGACACAGAGGTGACTTCAAACACAGCTACAGTTGACTGAGAATTAAATCATCCTGCCTTAGGTAAGCCTACCTGACATGATGCCACACTAAACAGAGACACCTAGCCATGCCCTGAGGCAGCTAGCACAGCCCGGAGTCTTTGGACCGCAAGCTGGAGACTGACTTTGATGCAGAGTCACACCTGGACATGGCCCAAGCGCACTTTGATCACACTGGCAAGAAGCCTTCCAAGCCTCTTTGGGTAGCAAGGTGGTGGGAGGCTCCATGGATGTCCTCCAGTTTGAGCAGTGATACCCCTCTGCTGCGCTGGATATTGCTTTACACATAAAGAGTGTTTGGTTGGTCAACAAAATGGGCAATTGTTACGAGGTGCTACATCAGCCCTTGGAGGTCCTGAGTGTGAAAGGAACGTGGCCACCATTTCCAGTACACAGGCACACATATTTTCTCTCACAAGCTACATGGAATTCCTGTGTTCTTCACTTCTCCATGCCTCATTCTCCTAAGAGCAGCAGTTCCAGTCACAAGTTACTTCCTACCCCCAGGTTGGATGCTGGAGTGCTATGTACTGAGCTACCCATGTAGTACAGTCAAAACAATTTAACTGCCTGCACCTTCAGCCTTAGCTCTGAGATCATCTGCTGACGGAATGTCCTCAAGCCATAAAACCTGCCAGTTATAATATTCATCTTTCTATCACAGGCTTAATAAGAATAAAGAAGATGAATTAAGACTTTAATGCCCTTAAAATTGCACATTTTAATATTCCTTATTATAAATCAGGTATTCTTTTGGAGCTGGGAGAGCAAGGATTTCTTCGGTGCATGCTGGGGTCCTGGTCCTCATTCTCCCTCCCAAGAGACAGACCTACATACATACATACAGACTCCATCTGGAGTCCTGTGTGCAGTTCTGGAGCCCTCAGCACAGGAAGGACATGGAACTGTTGGAGCGGGTCCAGAGGAGGCCACCAAGATGCTCAGAGGGCTGCAGCAGCTCTGCTCTGAGGACAGGCTGAGAGAGTTGGGGGTCTGCAGCCTGGAGAAGAGAAGGCTTCCAGGAGACCTTAGAGTAGCCTTCCAGGATCTGAAGGGGGCCTGCAGGAAGGCTGGGGAGGGACTATTGACAAGGGCTTGCAAAGACAATACAAGTGGCAATGGGTTTAATCTGGCAGAGGGGAGATTTAGACTGGATGTTAGGAGGAAGTTCTTTACAGTGAGGGTGGTGAGACACTGGCACAGGTTTCCCAGGGAGGTTGTGGCTGCTCTCTCCCTGGAGGGGCTGAAGGTCAGGGTGGATGGGGGC
>VWZE01020512.1:150337-166803 GCA_013396675.1 Eubucco bourcierii
CCTAGTGGGAGGTGTCCCTGCCTATGGCAGGGGGTTGGAACTGGATGATCCTTGAGGTCCCTTCCAACCTTACCATTCTATGATTCTATGATCTCCTTATAAATACCTGCCTCACTTTGATAGATGCCACTGAATAAGAGACTTCCCCACAGCTGTGTACCAGTAACTCCTAAGAGTTTACTCTCTACCAAGCACTGCAAGGGGAGATAATTTCTCATACAAGGCAGAATAATAGATTGAACACACACACATAGACACACACAGACACACACACAGACACACACACAAGCACACAGACACACACACAAGCACACAGACACACACACAAGCACACAGACACACAAACACACACACACACACACACAATTTCTTTATCTAGTCCTTGGGACAGGGGGTGGGTGGTTAAATATGGATACCATAGACCTGCATCTTCCTGGCTGCCACCATCTCATCCTTGTGTCCCTTCAGAGATGGCAGGGTGTAATCAACAGAGACAAAAAGGTAGGTGCAATGTTTCCAGGGTCCTGTTTGATGGTTGAGTTTCCAAAGTGGAAGTTTGGAACTCCTTCTCACCATATTTGCAAAATATTGGTATGCTTTATTGTAATATGAGGACAAGAGAAAGCTTATAGGGAAGAAAGAGTACAGAGCTTCTGTGCTAGGAACCAAGCAAATAAATATGTGTGGAAGTATAGGGAAAACAGAATTTCTGTCCTTCACTCTCTGGTAATTCTCTCAGGTGTCCCTTTCTCATATCACTTTTTAACAGCTTTCTGCATGCTGAGAGATTTATGCATCTCCCCATCTCTAACTACATCAGCTCTTCCTTGCTTTCAAGGCTTGCCACGTATTTCCTATTTCTCATTATTCTCATCAAAGTAGCTTCTGTGAATGTTCCAGCTTGTTCCCTCCCCCAGCCTCTACATCAAATGTCTTTCTGGCCTGCCTTAGTGCTTCTTTAGTGCTTCTTTCAAAGATAAAACCTATCCCATGATAAAATGCATCAGGTTCTAGACTTAGAGCTAGTTTAAGAGCCACTAAAAAGTGTTTATACCTCCCCTCTGTCCTGCTACCCACTCCATTATTCCCTGTTTTGTTTTGCCACCCAGTAAACTTCCTCTCTTATGTCTTTACTGATTTGTGATTGTTGATTTCATACAGGCTCTTAAGTTTGTCATTCTTACCATTGCATCTGTGTCATTCTGGGTGCCTGCTACTCTTCCACATTGTTGTTAGCCCTAGGACCATTAGATGTACGTCCTACAGTTGCATCTCAGATACTAAGGAAAGTTTAGAGTAGAGCCTGGCTGGTCACTGAGTAGACACACTCAGCAATTTTATAACACTGGTATAGTTTTAAAACAATCATTCACAACATGCCCAGGAAAAGTAAGCTTAGAGGGACACTCTAAAAGCTATCTTGACCATTCAGGTCCTGCTTCTAGGGTTTAACCATTTCTGATGTTGTGTAGTCTGCTTTCAAAATGTTTGGTGCTGACCAAAAGACAACCTCAAAAGGTTTCTATTCCCCCACTGCCCAGCACTACATTCCTTCCTGGGTTAACTGTGAAAAAACATTTCCTGGTATTTATCATACATCATAGAATCAGAATCATAGAATGGTAAGGCTGGAAGGGACCTCAAGGATCATCCACTTCCAAACCCCTGCCATGGGCAGGGACACCTCCCACTAGCACAGCTCACTCAAGGCCTCCTCCAACCTGGCCTTGAACACCTCCAGGGAGGGAGCAGCCACAACCTCCCTGGGCAACCTGTGCCAGTGTCTCACCACCCTCACTGCAAACAACTTCCTCCTAACATTCAGCCTAAATCTCCCCTCTGCCTGTTCAAACCCATTGCCCCTTGTCCTGTCATTGCAAGACCTTGTCAATATTCCTGCCCAGCCTTCCTGTAGGCTCCCTTCAGATACATTTCTTTAGTTTGCCATGTTCTATTTTGAATCAAATTCCTAGGTAGAAGCAGTCCAGGAATGTTGCTGCTGATTGTTGTAAGGCATGCCTTCATCAATGTGTGTAGTCACAGGTTTGTTTCTTTTTGTTTGGCTGGATGAAAACAAGTCCTAATTAAAGAGCAGCAGAGCCACATTAATGAGGTGTAACATGTAAGGCTTGAAGCTTTGCTGAGAGATGGTAATACACCCTGGGCAGAAACAGATTCAATTTGGTTATTTGCAGTCGATGTGCAGTCATTCACTAGTTGTTGGATGTATCTGCATTTAAATGTGGCTGTAGGATCCCAGGCATGATTCTTTAATGTGTTTGTGACAGCACTTAGCAGCAGCTATCACTGGGGCCTTAAGATCTGGTCTAGTTGAAGATCCCCTTGCTTACTGCAGGGAGGATGGACTAGATGACTTTTGGAGATCTCTTCCAACCCAAACCATTCCATGGTTCTGTGATTCTATGACTTGTACTTTCCTTACTATCACTCCAGTTACTAACTCTTTCAGATTCAGGGAATGCCCATAAAAATGTCTACCACAGAGAACTGAGTTGTATCTGACTGGCCCAGATCTACGCTTTGATCTTGGATGGAAAGGAGAATCACAGAATCACAGAATGGTAAGGTTGGAAGGGACCTCAAGGATCATCCAGTTCCAAACCCCTGCCATGGGCAGGGACACCTCCCACTAGTACAGGTCACCCAAGGTCTCCTCCAACCTGGCCTTAAACACCTCCAGGAAGGGAGCAGCCACAACCTCCCTGGGCAACCTGTGCCAGTGTCTCACCACCCTCACTGCAAACAACTTCCTCCTAACATCCAGTCTAAATCTTCCTTCTGCCAGTTCAAACCCATTGCCCCTTGTCCTGTCATTGCAAGATCTTGTCAATAGTCCCTCCCCAGCCTTCCTGTAGGCCCCCTTCAGATCCTGGAAGGCTACTATCAGGTCTCCTGGAAGCCTTCTCTTCTCCAGGCTGCAGAGCCCAAACTCTCTCAGCCTGTCCTCAGAGCAGAGCTACTGCAACCCTCTGAGCATCTTCATGGCCTCCTCTGGACCCACTCCAACAGTTCCATGTCCTTCCTGTGCTGGGGGCTCCAGAACTGCACACAGGACTCCATAAGCAAGCAAACAACTCCCCTTTTACTCATCTTGGAGAAAGAAGGATTAATAAATTGTGAATTTCCATGAAACTGTTGAAGTTATGTCGTCTCCCCTTCCCTGCCTGCAACATCCCTGAGGCGTACAGAGCTACACATTCATACTCATGCACACTCCAGCAGATGCTGGTGCAAATTCTCTAAATATTTTAAAAAGGAATCTTCTTTTTTTATATATATAACTTTGAGGCATATCACTTTGGAATGTTTTTCAGAGGCAGCAGTTTCATTGGAAAAAAAAAAAAAAACAAAAACAAAACCAAACCACAAAACAACCAGCAACCACTCAAACTCTTATAGTTTTAAAGAGTATGTTGCCCGTGACTCAGTGACATCAATATAGTTACAAAGACCAAAATTAGAGCCATAGATTTCTAGACTGGGGTTTTTTTTTGCCACCTGAATGACTGCAGTATCTTCATATGTATTTTGACCATGGTGCTCCCACTTTCTGAAGACCATTAATCCCTGGCTGCAACAGCAGCGGAGGGCACAGACAAGGGCTTGGCAGGTGACAGGAGGTGCTGATCAGTATTCCCTGACTACAGAAACTTTTCAGATGGTCAGACATAAGTGTAAGGTCCTGCACCTGGGTAGGCACAATCCCAAGCACAAATCCAGGCTGGGTGGGGAATGGCTGAGAGCAGCCATGAGGAAAAGGACCTGGAGGTCTGGAGTGATGAAAAGTTCAACATGAGCCTGCAGTGTGAGTGCAGCCCAGACAGCAACTGTGTGCTGGGCTGCAGCAAGAGCAGTGTGGGTAGCAGGGCAAAGGAGGGGATTCTGCCACTTTACTCTGCTCTCATCAGACCCCACCTGGAGTCCTGTGTGCAGTTCTGGGGTTGGAACTAGATGATCCTTGAGGTCCCTTCCAACCTTATCATTCTATGATTCTAAACATCAATCCTCAGGCACCACAAACCATCCCTTACTCTCTTCTGTTTCCCAGAACTGCCAAAGCACATTCTGTGGAGCTGGAAACACACAACACCAGCCTCCCAGGATGGAGAGTCTGTGCCATGAAGGCTCATTTGCCCCCATCACAGGGACACTATTGCTTACTGTTTCTCTAGAGCTGGGAAAGGAGGGTTTTACTTGCTACCATTCAAGTCAGAAAAAGCTAGAGCCAGCTGTATTACAGAAGCTGTCTGAGGGACAATCTGATCCACTGAGACCAGCACAAAAAAAGATGTTTGGCAGGTGTAAGAGAGCAGTCATTTTAATTAGGCAAAAACCTCTGGGAGATTTTTACACTGTGTCTCCCTCAAGCATTTCCAGTGACAGTGCTTGCACAAGGCTGGCAGCTGGCACCTTCCATGTTTGAAAGGGAGGTGCAGGACTGATGTACAGGAGATTCATGGCAAACTGCTGACACAGTGTCACTGCAGCAGGTCTGCTCTGAGAACACACTGGACCAAGCAATGCATCTTTTGGTCTTAATTCTTTCGCTGCCTTGGGTAGTTCTTCTGCCTCATTTGCTCCATTTTATTACCTAGTCAAAATAATTACCCAGAAATCATTATGGTAAAACTTCTGAGACTCAACCAAACTTTCCTGTTTCCTTTCACAGATCACTTTTCTGTACTTTGACATCCTTGCTCGGGAGCTTATCATGTGGATTGTATTAGAGTTCATAACAACTCTCAGGACACACAGAACCTGAAGATGGGCTGCCAGTGTGTGACACTGGTGTCTATAATTCCAAGTAAATGAATAAATTTGTCTCCTTAGACTTTCTTTTTTCTTTTTTTTTTTTTTAATTGAATCTACTTTCTTTACATTCCTCCCAGGCATTCAGATTTCAGAGTACCTTTTCATACCTGAGGAGGTTGCATACATCGATCTTTTAGCTTCACACTTTACAAGTGGCTTAATGGTGATGGCAATTACACATATTCTAGATGCAGCTATTGGGCTTCTCTCAAACTAAAGTTTTCAGTGTCACCATCAGTTTGTCCTCCCAAGCCCAGGGGATTTCCTAGAGGAGAAAATACCTTTTGTTCTGGTTGAAAGGAAAACGGTGGGGTGGATTTTAAGTTTCAAAGTGGTGGGAGGTGTGGGTGGAAAAAACAAATTAGAAGAGGAAGAAACGATCACAGATGTCTCAAAAGTTTATATAGTTGAGTGATTCATCTCACTCAGAAACACTGATCTTAAAAGCCAAAAATCCAGACAGACATATTGCTAGAAATGGAAAGTCACTCGGTGGTAGCGAAATTCACTTCAGGCTGCTAATTTGTATACTAATGAACTCTTTTCAAACATAAAAGCTACATTAGACATCTATTAAAGTATTAAGGAGAGAAGACAACCAAGTCAGAGATGACATTATGTCTTTATTTCTCACATACCAGATACTATCAGAGCCTGAAAGTGTGGGAGAAGGAACAATGATATTGCCCCATTATAGGTTATAATGGAAAGGAAATTAGATTAAAGACATTGCTTGGCTTAACAGTCAGAGCAACACCACCATGAACTGGAGAGCCTGAAGTACTACAAACAACACATCTGACTCTCTTCTGGTTTCCTAAGGAGTTTGAAATGAAGATGTGGTCCAGGACTGGAAAGGGCCACAAAGACCAGCTGGTGTTTGCTGCTGTCTATGTGTTTCCTGGACTCTTCTGCTCTGACAAGCCACATGTGCCATGTGGTGATTTCTCTCTCAGCTGACTTCTCTCACAGTGTTTTGGCTTCTTTCTCCCCTCAGGACTCCAATGTACAGCCATGATCTGCACCGTCCTGCAGTTAGAGAGTGGCTGTGGCTCTGTACTACAATGGATCTGCATCACTCTAAAGGGTGGCAGCTTTGAATGCCCCCTGCTGAAGGGCATTGTGAACAGTGATGGCATGCTCAGACATGTGAGGTCACTGTGAGTCTAAATGTGTGAGCATTCTCATTTGTAAGAAGCCAGGTTCAGCCCTCCATGCACAGCAGAGCAGTCTGAGGGTCTGCCTCTTACTGAGGCACCTGCACCATAGCACAGGATCCATTCCTGTCTCACTCTCCTTCTTTAGCTTCAGCCAGTCAGAAGAGTGATCTTTACAATCTCTTAGAGAGACAGTAAGACTGTTAAGAGAAGTGGGATGAGAACAGAAAACACAAAATGAAACACAAAACCCAAAACCAACCCCAAAACCTGGGCTATTCGGAAACCTATGCCCCAACAGCAAGATATATTAAGCTGCAGCATTGCTGTAGAATATTTCCCTGCAGAACAAGTGGAATACTAACTGCTTAAGAAAAAGCAGCTAGGAGGAACAGTGTCCTGGTCACTTGCTCAAGCAAGACATCCCAGTTCAGCACAACCTTTAGACCATTTCTTTCATTTACTTGCTGGAGTTTGAATTTTCGTTTGTAGACCAACATTTAAAAAGCCAAAGTATACAGAATTTTAATTTCCAAGTGTGAATTCAGACTCAAAAACTCACCTTGGTCTCAAAGTCAACAAATATGGTTCTCTGCAAAACCAATTGTCTCACAACACATCCCACACAGCCACAATTGTCCTGACTGAATGACTGCTGTTGTTGTTCTAAGTTTGGTAGAATGTCCAATACACACACAAAGTTTTGGTAGCCTGTTTGAGTATTGCCTGGAGTTTGAATCTGAAGCAATCAAAGCCACCTGCATAAAACTGCTTGGCAAGCCCTAGGAAAGAACTCCCTGTATTCCCCTTGCTAGTGGAAGTGGAGGCTGCTCTGGATTACATGCCTCTGAGTTGCCTTCTGATGTCTGGAGCACAAAAAGCTCTGGGACTTGTAACACTAAATCGAGCAGGGCTAAAGAGAACCTTAAATTTAAGGGAAACCTTGCTTGGTTTGAAAGCTTCAGAGGACACTTCTGTTTGGATGTTCAGAGGTTTCCTTTTGAATCCTGGAGGCTACTTCTCTGCAGCAGTAGAAAGCACCTCCAGGGTTTTCTGGGAGCTTTTGTTCTTTTCAGATGCATCTTTTCCCTTTTCTTGTTTGTCATTCAGAGAGCAGCCTCCAGGGAAATGCCATAGACAGCAAAAGAGGATCTACAGAGAGTGGCAAGGGCAAGAGCTTTCAGAGGAAAAAGCATATTCATTCTGCTCTCTGCTTTCCTACAGCTTCTTGGTGAGTTTCAGAGTTTTGTCTGGAGCAAAATAGGGAAATGAGATTTTTTTATTTTTTTTTTAAAGTATTATTCTGGCACAAATCTTTTGGAGAAGAGTGTTTGGGAAGAACAAACCAGTTATCTCAATGGGCTTTGCTGTAATGCTTCCTGGAAAGGACCATAGTGGAGAAGAAGGAGATTTTTCCTATCAAAGAAAACAGAAGGAAGCTGTGGAAGAATGAGTGGAAAAAGAATGAGTGCAGTTGTGTCACAGGAATGATCAGACACTACGCAAGCTTCTTGTGGAGAACAATTCCTTAAGGTCAAGCTTTGTGACGGTTTTAGGACATTGTTATTTAGAGGTTATTTGCTGTGTTATGATTTTTCCTTAGTACAACCAGTAGTGCTTCCCAAGTCATTTGAACATCAGGGTTTGGAAGTGCCTGTTCTGGACAGCCCTGCCTGGTCTGAGCCCTTTCCCTTTGAAACTCCCAGAGCTAGTGGATACTTGGGTTTGTAGCATTTCATGGATGAGTGGTCAGCAGAAAAGGAAGTTGACAGAAAAATTGTGTTCTCTCAAGCTGTGTTAGAAAATCTATACAATCTCCTGACACATTTTTATTTCATTGGACTGACAAAAAAGGAAAAAAAAAAAATGTTAAAAAGCTGCTGGCCAGATTTTGGTGGTGGACATAAGAGGTAGGATGAGGTCTGTTAAAGGCTACTGGGCGTGAGACTTGGTTGTTACCCAGCTTGTGATGAAATAAAGAGAGAGGAGTTTCTACTGTAAAGAAATGAGCCTGATGTTCAATATATTGTCTCTTGGCTGCAGACAACTGTCCATGAAAGATTACCTCACTGGAGCTGTCCTAAATGCTTCTTCTCTGTCTGAGTCTGCCTCTACGTAAAGGTTATGCTAAGGTCAGGTTTGCTGCTGCTTTGGGGAAGCTGGAGCTTCAGAACAGCCCAAGGAGTATCTAGGACAGTGGTTTGCAGCCTGCAGGCTGTGGTCCCCTGGGGCTCTCTACTATTTCTAAGGGGCTGGTGAAAGCTGGCTCAGAATAGAAAGGTCTTCAAGCGATGTTTCAGGAGTTTGCAGCTCTGCTAGCAAAATAAAGCAAGTTGAAAGTTACCACTCCAGAAATAATCATGGAATTAAAGCGCGAGCTTGATTTAAGCACTGCATGTGTGCCCTGTAGCCCCAGCAAGTCTCGTGTCTGAAGCAGAGCTAGTCATTCTTTTCCAGTACAAACTGGTGCCCAATCTCCTGGCAGGCAGATCTCTACATTTCTCTATGCCTCTGGCCGCTTAGCCACAGAGAGCCTGAGCATTTCAATGCTCGTTATTTGCTCTTGGCAGGCTCTGTCAGGGCTTTGCAGCCACCAAGACCCCAGTTTTCTTTCACACACATCATCCTGATCAGACTTTTGGAGAGTTTACCTCTGTCTCCTTGCCAGGTTTTTACCAGATCTCAGTTTGTTGGCATGATGCACACCGGAGACCTAACTGGTACTCTCATGCCTTGAGCACAAACTGAGATATGCTAGAAGTCCAGGTAGAGCATCCACAAAACCCTCTCGGGCTCTTTAACACCACCAAATTCCTACCTGGAGTCAGACCAGGGATGACAGGAACATCACATATACATATTTGGATGAGGTCTCTTTAAAGACTTCTGTGAAACTAATTAAAGCTTTGCTATACTTCTCAGTAAAAGCAAAATTTGTCCCTGAGGCATCTGCTTTTGAGGCACATAACAGGTGACTACTCTGTCTCTACATCACCTCTATAAGTCTCTTTGAGCCCTCTGATCAGCACTGTTATATAAATATTAAATAATAGCACTAAGTGAGAAGGGAAAGAATTCTTCAAATTGGACAGTAGCAATAAAACAAGGAGCAATACATTAAAGCTGGGAAAAAAAACTACATTTACATTATTTAATCCTGTAACTCTGTGATTTAACTCAGTAAAGTGCTTAAGGATGTATTTTGCATGAGAAGTGCTATAAAAGCTGAGCTTTATTGTCTCCCATTTATCATGGGTGTTAAGAAAAGTTTTCAGAGGCAGTAAGCACAACCAAAGAGTGGAAACTGCTAGTAGGAGAGGTGGAATCTGTACAAAGAGAAGTCCAAGCACTCTCTGCGTAGTGCAGGTGCTCTAATGGTCATTTAAGACAATGATCTGCCTGTAACTTCTGCCTGAGTAAGTCTCAAGACATTCATTGGCACAAGTGAACATTTTGGTATGCTGCTCCTGTTTCTTTTAGTCTGTGCATCCCCTCTGGGCCACATCAGATAAAGGAGGTTCAGGTGGGCTCAGCATTGCTCAGACACAGCCCAGCTCTACTTTCATTATTCTAGAACATTCCTACACTGTATGAAGTATGTATTGGGTCTCTAACTTTCTTTCCTATGTTGTCTACAGTTGCTTTGAAAAGCAGTTAGCATCTTCCTTGAGTGTGGGGAGTGACTGAGAAAATCCTTCAGAATTAGAAGCATCATCACTCTTAAAACTGGAAGCTAGCTCCAAGTGGGTGGCAGTAGCTGTAGTGTTCATGTCTTGCAAACAGAATTCAGTGGCACAGGTAGATACACATACCTTCACCAACCTGCCATCGTTTTGCCCATCCTGTGGGGAATTTATGCATAGACACATTTAGCTCAATTCATTTGATGAAATCCAGAGCTTCGCGTTTCCAAGCACGGTTGGCATTATGTAAGATGAAAAAATCCTGGCTTCAGAGAAGTTAGAGATAAGGCTTTTGGTTATTACCCTGTATATTTCCCAGAAGGAGCATTAAGGGGGGGTGGGGTGGGGAGAAACAAAAGAAAAAAGAAAAAGATGTACTGCCTTTTCCTCTGTGTTTATCCAGTGCCTAGCCAGAGGAAACCCTGATCTCTCAATTTACTGCAGCATTGAAGCATACCGATGTAAATAGTAAATAATAACGGATTCAGCTTGTCTCTGCCTTTCCCCTGTGTAGTTTCTGGCCCTGTGCTAAATTCACTTAAAATAGGAGTAAAAAATTGTTCTGTCCAGGTGCAAATGATGCTCTGATGCATGGTGAGCAAGACTGTTGCCGCCAAATGATTCTTTATCCCAGGTAGAAAATGGGCACTCAAAATTGCGCCTAAGGATGTCAGGCCATTTCTGAGAATTACTGACAGACCTATCTCTTCTGGAATAATCATGACCTCGCGATTTTCTAATTAGGAACGGTTTTGAAATCCTCCTGGTTCTTATATGAGCTTGCAGTATGTCATTCTGTCACTAGAGGACTCTCCGCGATCCAGCTCTCAAGCAAGTCTGGTCTACAAGCGAGGCAAAGCTAAAGCTCAAACGGTTTAGCATCTGTTAGTGTTTTCTATTCCTACGACAGTTTTTAATAGATATCTCCTTGAAAATACAGCCTAATATAACTGTATTCTCCATACTTCCATGAAAGCTAGGGAACTCGCTGATTTATTAATATTCAGCAGCTAAAAATACCTCCTGTTTCTGGCTTAGCAGCAATGCTTCTCCCTCTGCTTTAAAATGTGCAGGGCAAAGCCACAAGCTTGCAATATACATTTTAAGTCGCATCTACCAGAGGCGATATTTGCTTTCAGTATGTTGCTCCTCTAATGAGAAACTGGAGAATTACATAAGTGCCTTTGAACAGAGGACTACTTTAAAGAAGGTTGCAATCAATACAGTCAATACCCAGCTGAAAGTAAAACACGCCAGTTTTGGCTAATAAGATGACACTGCATTTCATGTTCATTTTCACTTTGCTGTTGGCACTTGTATGTTTATTCCTTTAGCATCACTCAGCTTTAAACCAAGTCCGGTAGCAAGGTCCAGGTGTTTTAGCTGTTGTGGAATCATAGAATCATGGAATGGTAAGGTTGGAAGGGACCTCAAGGATCATCTAGTTCCAAACTCCTGACGTAGGCAGGGACACCTCCCACTAGTACAGGTCACTCAAGGCCTCCTCCAACCTGGCCTTGAACACCTCCAGGGAGGAAGCAGCCACAACCTCCCTGGGCAACCTGTGCCAGTGTTGGAAAGAACTTCCTCCTGACATCCAGTCTAAATCTCCCCTCTGCCAGTTCAAACCCATTGCCTCCTGTCCTGTCATTACAAGCCCTTGTCAATAGTCCCTCCCCAGCCTTCCTGTAGCCCCCTTCAGATCCTGGAAGGCCACTCTAAGGTCTCCTGGAAGCCTTCTCTTCTCCAGGCTGCAGAACTCTCAGCCTGTCCTCATAACAAAGCTGCTGCAGTCCTCTGAGCATCTTCGTGGCCCTCCTCTGGACCTGCTCTGTTGGGTAGATTCTTTTCCTCCTCAATTCCTGATGAAAGATCATTACATTTTACTGAGTTAGGTCATCCTCCTTTCTTAATAATAACAACAACTTCAAAATCAACAGCAGTAATAATGGGATTGAGCCCTAAACCCCAACATACTAAAGACATTCCTCAAATAATATTTTTTACTTCCTTGTCCTATTTCTCTGTTGATTCTTTATCTGGAGGACAATTCCAGATTGCAAAAAGTCACCAGCCCCTTGATATCCCTTAAAGCCTTCATGTCTGCCCAACAGCTATGATGGACACAGTAGCTGTTCCCTGCTCTGCCTCCAGCATAGATCATAGAATCATAGAATCATAGAATGGTAAGGTTGGAAGGGACCTCAAGGATCATCTAGTTCCAACCCCCTGCCATAGGCAGGGACACCTCCCACTAGTACAGGTTACTCAAGGCCTCATCCAATCTGGCCTTGAACACATCCAGGGAGGGAGCATCCACAACCTCCCTGGGCAACCTGTGCCAGTGCCTCACCACCCTTACTGTAAAGAACTTCCTCCTAACATCCAGTCTAAATCTCCCCTCTGCCAGTTTAAGCCCATTGCCCCTTGTCCTGTCATTGCAGGACCTTGTAAATAATCCTTCCCCAGCCTTCCTGTAGGCCCCCTTCAGATACTGGAAGGCTACTATCAGGTCCCCTCGAAGCCTTCTCTTCTCCAGGCTGAAGAGCCCCAACTCCCTCAGCCTGTCCTCATAGGAGAGCTGCTCCAGCCCTCTGATCATCTTTGTGGCCCTCCTCTGGACCCGCTCCAACACTTCCATGTCCTTCCTGTGCTGAGGGTTCCAGAACTGCACACAGTACTCCAGGTGGGGTCTGATGAGAGCAGAGTAAAGGGGCAGAATCACCTCCCTTGCCCTGCTGGCCACGCTGCTCTTGATGCAGCCTAGGACTCGGTTGCTGTCTGGGCTGCATGTGCACACTGCAGGCTCATGTTGAGCTTTTCATCAACCCAGACTCCAAGGTCCTTTTCCTCAGGGCTGCTCTCCAGCCATTCACCACCCAGCCTGTATTTGTGCTTGGGATTGTGCCTTCCCAGGTGCAGGACCTTACACTTGGCCTTATTGAATTTCATCAGGTTGGCCTGGGCCCAACTCTCCAGCCTGTCCAGGTCCCTCTGGATGGCATCCCTGCCCTCTAGCAAGTCGACTGTGCCACACAGCTTGGTGTCATCTGCAAACTTGCTGAGTGTGCATAGATGACCTCTTCCTTGCCATAGCCTTGGTTACTTCACCTCCTTTTTGCCACCTTCTCACTTTTTTTAACCTTTTTCACACTTTCCAATTTTCCTGTCATCAGTGCCCTCTCACAGTGTCTCCTCCTGCAGAAATCAGATGGAGAGAGTCACACCACTGTCTGAGAAATCACGGAGACCTTGTCCTCCAGCAGTACTCCGAACGGCACAGCGGGGGAGCAACCCCGGCCAGCCCCCTGCTAGCTGCATGTGTAATGCTGATAGCTAAGGAGGCAGGGTTTGAGACTAGAGAGCTGCACTGCTAGGCTGTGTCGTGTCATAAGCACCCCCTTGTCCCAGAGAGCAATAATCATCTCTCTAATCGCAGGATATCATCTTTCATTTTAGCAAACTGCACTCGGCGCCTCAGGAAATTTCCCCTGAATGAATCACGAAAAATCATTTCATTTCTAAATTACAAATTAAATGAATGATAACTAACTGAGCAAATAGCTAGCTCCAGTACTGCTTCCCTGTTGCCTGTGGACCTCCTCCAACTCAGGCTTCTGTTCTTTCCTTGCCTTGGGATCCTGTGTGTTCCCCACAACCAGCTGTAGCTTTTCTCAGTCTCTTCCCTTGCTGGCCCAAATGTTTTCTATTCCCTTCACTTAGCATCAGCTTGCTTCTCCCTGCTTTCTTTCCTGGCTGAAATGGAATACAAAGCCTTTGACAATGTCCCTTACCACAACCTGGTCTCCAAGCTGGTGAAACATGAGTTTGATGGGTGGATCACCAGACCCATGAGGAACTGGTTTGATGCACACACCCAAAGAGTGGCTGTCAATGGCTCCATGTCCCAGTGAAGGCCAGTGACAAGCAGAGTCAGGGATCAGTCCTGGGACCAGTCTTGTTCAGCATCTTTGTTGGTGACATGGACAGAGGCATTGAGTGCAGCCTCAGCAAGTCTGCTGATGACACCAAACTGCGTGGTGCAGCAGACATGCTGGAGGGCAGGGATCCATCCAGAGGGACCTGGGCAGGCTGGGGAGGTGGGCACAAGCCAACCTCATGAAGTTCAACAACACCAAGTTCAAGGTCCTGCAGCTGGGTTGAGGAAACCCCAAGCACAAATACGGGTTGGGCAGTGACTGGCTGGAGAGCAGCCCTGAGGAGAGGGACTTGGGGGTGCTGGTGGATGAGAAGCTCAACGTGAGCCAGCAGTGAGCACTTGCAGCCCAGAAAGCCAACCAGAGCCTGGGCTGCACCAGGAGAAGTGTGGCCAGCAGGGTGAGGGAGGTGATTCTCCACCTCTACTCCACTCTGGTGAGACCCAACCTGGAATACTGCATCCACTTCTGGAGACCTTGTTACAAGAGGGATGAAGAGATGCTGGAAGGTGTCCAGAGAAAGGCCATGAGGATGCTCAGAGGGCTGGAACTCCTCTCCTATGAGGACAGATTGAAAGAGTTGGGGCTGTTCTGTCTGGAGGACACTCCCAAGTGACCTCATTGTGGCCTTCCAGCATCTAAAGGGGGCCTAGAAAAAAAACTGGGAAGGGACTTTTCAGGTTCTCAGGTAGTGATAGGACTACGGGGCATGGAGCAAAGCTGGAGGTGGGGAGACTCAGACTGGATGTGAGGAGGAAGTTCTTCAACAGGAGAGTGCTGAGAGCCTGGAATGGGTTGCCCAGGGAGGTGGTTGAGACCCCATCACTGGAGGTGTTTAAGGCCAGGCTGGATGAGGCTGTGACCAGGTTGATCTAGGGTAGGGTGTCCTTGCTCACGGCAAGGAGGTTGGAACTAGGTGATCCCTGTGGTCCCTTCCAACCCTAACTGACTCCATGACTTGTTAATAAGAAAGAGTGAGGAGTCTGAGAACCTTTCCTTCAGGCCGTGGCCCACAAAGTTCCCACAAGAGGTTTCATAGTTAAGTAGCTTCCAAGAGGCTACCAAGTGCTTGTTGCTGGGTATGCATTATGCTGAGATGCATACTCAGTTCTCCTGACTTGGCCCCTGCTCTCTTCTTTTTGTCTTTGATACCCACTTGGAGCGAGCAGCAAGGTTCTCCTTTTTGCCCACACTTCCAAAAGCCAAACACTCCACTGGATGTTCCCACATCAGCCACCTGAGAGAGGCAATGGCTGACAGAGTTCAAAAAGCAGAAATTGCCTGGGAAGAAGTTTGTTTCTCTCTGAAAGACACCACCTTAACTATTTTATTCTTTTTTCAGCTGGCACTGTAGGCTTCCTTTAGCCATTTCTCACTCTTTCAATATCTTCTGGAGTGTCATTTGAAGTTTTTGAGTTTCCAAGAAGTATGTTCCCTCTGAGCTTTTTGTTCTTTCGAAATTGACCAAGACCTTTCAGCTAAACTTCATCTGAAGTTTCTAGGACAAACTGGCTTGAGGATAAGATGCAGTTAAAAAAACCCACAAAGCAATAGGAAAAAAAAATTCAAGATGCCACACTGGTGAGGTTTACATCTATTTGGAGACCCAGCCAGAGGCTGTATCACATATTAAACCTCCAGTTAGATTCACCACCTTTGTTTCCTGGCAAAAACAGTGGCATCTTGACAATAGCAAATGGAGAACAACACAAAGGAAAAAAAAAATCTAGCTTATTTTATTTTTGTCAGAGTGGTTACAGACAGAATCCATTCTGAGGAAGGAGAGAAATCTCATTCAGGGGCTTGTCTTAATTCCAAGTGTGCACATAAATTCAGTTTGGGGCTTTCTCCTTCAGATGATACTTTCCTCCTGAGGTCAGATATTAGTAAATCTTGAACTAGAACTTTGTATCCAGCTCAGATAGATTTTTGTAGAAATGTAGTTGAAGCCACAACACAGACATCCGTGTGGGAAAGCAGAGAGCTGTAGTTCTAAATATTAAAAAAAAAAAAAAAAAGAAAAAAAAAAATTAGAAAAGGAACTAACTCATGAGGAAAACAGGGTATTATGGGATGCTGGAATCACACGAATACACTAAATGATGGAACATGCCCCCTGCCCTCAGAATTAGCTGCTTCATTAACAACGAGTCTACTCAGTCAGGGAAGTTAATTAAAGTCTGCAGCCAGGTGTGTACAGAGAGAGCAGCCACAGCACGAGGAGGCTGCTGCTCCATACAAGCACACAAAATACATTTTGTCCTCTCTCGTTTCAGTGTCTGAAGCAGACACGTTCCTATACCTCCGTTAAGGAGGTGCCAATCAGTTTCTGCACCAGCCACCTTGTCACTGGCAGTGTGTGCCATGCCAGGCATTCTGCCACAGGGGAGCACCACTGTTGCAAGGGCACATGCAGTGGAAAAGTGAAACCTTGTGTGTGGACCAAAGCCCATACAGGTTCCTATTTCAGTACTGTTACACTAGGGGACAATTAAGGCCAGAATATCTGCATTCTGGGAAGATAGAGTCAAATAAAGCTCTCCATTGCTTGCTATGAACACTGGTTGTATTTATACCACCAGCTCTGCAGAAGAAAACAGTCCAGAAGGACTAAACCCCCCAAATGAAGTCACAGCGACAGGGGTCAAGGGAAGGGTAACTGATGGCATCGACCTGGACCTGAGTAAGGCATTTGACTCTGTCCCACATGACATCCTGGGCACCAAACTGGAAAAACATGGACTGGATGTGTGGAGCACTGCTGGGTAAGGAATTGGCTGAATGGTGGCACACAGAGAGTGGTGATCAAGGGCACAATGTCCACCTGGAGACCAGTGACAAGTGGTGTCCCTCAG
>VWZE01020513.1:3401-46853 GCA_013396675.1 Eubucco bourcierii
GGAATTTTTTTTTTTTTTTTTTTTTGGTGAAATGGTGAGCTGCAGCCTGAGCAGACAGCACATTTGCAGAGCTCCTCTGCAATCAGTGTCCCACACCTATTCACAGCAGATGAACGCCGTGCCCTACGCTTGCCACGGCTTTCCTCTCTCAGATGGGCTGGAAAATTCAGATTTCTCAGTTCTAAATGCATCTCTGAACCTCTCGCCTTTCCAGAGCCCCTACCCCTCCTTCCCTCTCCCTTCCATTTTAACCTACAATTTTTCAGGTCATTTAGTTCAGACTGCAACCACAGCTGACTTATTGGGAGCTGAATATTGCCAACTGTGCATGTAATGTGACTTTGTTTCACAAGGACTAATGAGCAAATCTACACTAACAACAGAAAAAAAAAAAAAAAAACCCAACAAAAAAGGACTCTCAGCTCAGGAAGACAGCATCCAACAGAAGAGCATCCAAAACTTAGAATCACAGAATCATAGAATGGTTTAGGTTGGAAGTGACCTCAAAGGTCATCCAGTTCAAACCTGCTGCCATAGGCAGGGATACCTCCCACTAGAACAGGTCACTCAAGACCTTATCCAATTTGGTCCTGAATAGCTCCACAACCTCCCTGGGCAACCTGTGCCAGTGTCTCACCACCCTCACTGCAAAGAACTTCTTCCTAACATCCAGTTTCAATCTCCCCTCTTCCAATTTAAACCCATCAGTCATGTCATAGAATGGTTTAGTTGGAAGGGACCTCAAAGATGATACAGTTCCAGCACCTGCCTATGGCAGGGACACCTCCCACTAGTACAGGTCACTCAAGACATCATCCAACCTGGTCCTGAACACCTCCAAGGAGGTTGTGAAGCAGAGAATCACAGAATGTGATCGAAGATCTTCAGAATGTGATCTTCAACCTTCCTAGGCAACCTGTTCCAGCATCTCACCACCCTCACTGTAAGCTGAGGACATAAGCTGAGAGTAGCAAAAAGGACTATAATTTTATGTGCTGCCACCACTACATCACCAGGGTGAAAAGGAAAAGATCATCCAAAGGGGCAAGGGTGCTGCTGAGTGCTCTTCAACCTGTCAAACACAAAACACTGCAGAAATGCTGGGGCCTGGAAAAGGGCTCAGCTAAAAGGAAAAGGGTCCTGGCCACACAGCACCGGAGAAAGTAAGAGCTGACCCCTAACCAAGTGTCATTTATTTCAGACAAGCTAATCCTCCAGGCTCAGAATTTAACTTGTTTTTACTGCTGTTTTATTACTTTTTTCCATCCTGCCATGACAAGCTAATGATTTTTTGCAAAAATGTACCATGACAAATCTGCCCCTGCAGGTGGTTTTACACACACTATGTCCACAGAAGACTTTGATTCCTCTTCTCTTTTTAGTTTTTTCTCCTTCTGTTGTGTTTTCTTCTTCCACAGAATGATAAAATGAGAAAAAAAAACAGACACTGAGGACCTTGTAGGTGGGACACAATCCAACATGGGCCCTCTAACCCAAGGGATGCAAGGCCAAAGGTTTGCAGCAGACACTCTGAGGACACTGTAGGTGGGAAGCAATCCAACATGGTCCCTCTAACCCAAGGGATACAAAGCCAAAGGAAGATTTAGAGCAGACGTCCCTCATTTCTACCTCTTATAACTGCAGTGCATCATCTGCAGACCTGCTTGTAGGTTAAGGACCTTCATTATGGTGTTTGGATGGTGAAAAGGCACTGAAGAGAGGAATCACTCCTCCTGAGAAATGAGGATACTGACATGTCAGTCCTGCCCAAGGCTTCATGCCTGAGTCCATCCCATGTTCTGTCAGGAGTAGCTGCAAACAGTGGCAGGGCAACTCCCACAGATGGAGGTCACCTTCAGGAGGTATCCAGGAGATCCCTTTTGTTGTGGGAGCTCTGACTGTGAACCCAATCCAACGCCCAGAGGCAGTTCTGATTTCTGTGCTTCACACAGAGCACACCACCATGGGAGCTGCAGCTCTCCATCTTTCAAGTTCCACATCATACAGTCACCAGGAGACACAGTCCAGCTTCCTGTCCTGCCCAAGGCAGCTAGGCACTAACCCTATGAGGGCTGCCCACCTCCTTTTATCACTCTGGATTGCACTTCCTAATATAACTATTACCTGATACCTGTGAACAGGAACAGCAACAGATTTGGAACAGAGACTGGAAAGAGAAGATGGGGGGCGAGATGGACTTTATAAACACTTAGAACTTCTAAAGATTATTCCTTTTGAAGCTAGACATACATTTTCATCAGCTACTTTTATCATTATTCATGAATGAATTATTAATTAGTCCTCTTGACTAAAAATATCATTTCCAGCCTGCTGCAAAAATACATACACACACACACAAAATAACCCAAGAAAAGGAAGATATTCCACATCATTAGCACTAAAGCAAGGGCTGGGTATTTGATCTCAGTTTAATTATGAATGCCTAGTTTGAAAGAACATTTCCACATCAGCAGTCAATAAGGCTGCTGTGCTCACTTGGGTGTGAGCCACATTGAGCAGCAGCCCTGGCAGTAGCTTGGGTTTTCAGCAGTTTCCACCCTGCCTACGCAGGCTGTGCACACAAGTACCTGCACCAGCACGGCCACTGCCAAAGTGCCTGACCACAGGAACATAAGACCACAGGATGTCAGGAGTTGGAAGGGACCCAAAGAGATCATCCAGTCCAACACCCCTGCAAGAGCAGGACCAGACAATCCAGCTCAGGTCACACAGGAATGCATCCAGACAGACCTTGAAAGGTTCCAGGAGAGATTCCACAACCTCTCTGGGGAGCCTGTGCCAGTGCTCTGGGACCTTTACAGTAAAGAAGTTCCCTCCTGAATTAAGGTGGAACCTCCTGTGCTGCAGCTTCCATCCATTGATCCTTGTCCTATCCCAGGGAGTAAGTGAGCAGAGCCTGTCCCCCACCTCCTGACCCCTAGCCCCCAAATATTTATAAACATTTATTAAATCCCTCTCGGTCTTCTCCTCTCCAGACCAAAATGTGCCAGGTCATAGAATCATAGAATGGTAAGGTTGGAAGGGACCTCAATGAACATCCAGTTCCAACCCCCTGCCATAGGCAGGGACACCTCCCACTAGCACAGGCTGCTCAAGGCCTTATCCAACCTGGCCTTCCCTCAGCCTCTCCTCACCAGGCAGCGCTCCAGTCCCCTAAACCTCCTCATAGTCCCCTGCTGGACCCTCTCCAGTAAGCCCCTGTCCCTCCTAAACTGGGGAAGCCAAAACTGAATGCAGCACTCAGGATGGGGTCTCTCCAGGGCAGAGTAGAGGGGGAGGAGAACCTCCCTTGATCTGCTGGACACACTCTTCTTAATACACCCCAGGATCATCTTGTCCCTTGGTCTTTAAAGCTGGGGAAAGTGCAACAAGTCAGGTTTGGGGCCATTGCTGGTCACACAGCAACTCCAGGCTGCAGCCACGGCAGGAACCCTGTGGCCTCAACCTTTAAGAGCACACAAGAGCAAAAGGACACTAAGAAGCAAAGTGCCACCAATTCACTCTGCTGCTGGGGAGACAAAGGCAAGGTTGCAGAGAAACCTTAAAGGATCTGAGCTCTATCTACCAAAGCAAACCTATTCAGCTGCACAATTACAAAGATGATCCAGGAGCTGGAACAGCTCTGCTGTGAGGACAGGCTGAGGGAGCTGGGGGTGTGCAGCCTGGTGAAGAGAAGGTTCTGGGGGGACCTTAGAGTTGCCTTACAGTGCCTGAAGGGATCCTACAGGAAGGCTGCAGAGGGACTTTTCACAAGAGTGTCCACCCACAGGACAAGGAGAAATGGATTGCAATTGAAGAAGAAGAGGTTTAGATTGGATCTGAGGAAGAAATTCTTCCCTAGGAGGGTGGCAATGGATTGTCCAGAGAGGCTGTGGATGCCCCTGCCTGGAGATGCTGAAGGGCAGGTTGGATGTGGCCTTGAGTGACCTGGGCTAGCTGAGAGGTGTCTCCGCCATGGCAGGGGGTTGGAACTGGATGATCTTTGAGGTCCCTTGCATCCTTACCATTCTATGATTCTAAGAAGAGGGCAGAAAGTGGTAGCTGGGAGCCAGCAGCTATAATCAGCTTGTAGGGTCATTTTTTTTTCCCCCTGTAATGATAGAGGCAACTAATAATTGTGCCTTTTTGTTATCTAGATTGGTTTCCTTGATGAGGACATCTCTTCAGAAGCTGCTGCAATGTTAATTTCCTAAATGATCAAAAAGCTTCTAAACTAAGGCACACTCAGGGAAGAGAGGAAGGGCACAGAGGAACTGAAAATGCTTTCCTGCTCTTCAGCAGTCTGGGCCACCCTCTCCCTGCTGCCAGCTTTAACCACTTTGTGGCTTACTGAAAAACTCTCAGATATGGTGAAGGTCAAATAACTACCAAAAGCCTCTTCTTTTGCCAGAGGAAAAAACTGAACTCCCAGGTTTCATGAACCTTCTCTGGGTTACTTTAATTGTTGGTATACTACACATCTGCCTGAAGCCTGCTCCAGCTTCCAGGAAAGGAGCAGTTTTTTAACATGTGTTTATCAGGAGCAGGGCAAACAAACTAAAGTTACCAATGGAAAGCATCTCCAAGATGCAACTTTCACAAAGTCAAAGATCACATTGAATGTGTAAGGTGATCAAAGCTCACATTCTGTGCTTCTGTGCTCCACAACCTCCCTGAGCAGCCTGTGCCAGTGTCTCACTGCCTTCACTGCAAACAACTTCTTTCTAACATCCAGTTTCAATCTCCCCTCTGCCAGTTCAAACCCATTCTTCCTCTTCCTGGCATTACAAGACCTTGTCAGTAGTCCCTCCCCAGCCCTCTGGCAGCCCCATTCAGATACTGGAAGGCCACTCCAAGGTCTCCTCAAAGCCATGTTTAATTGTTTAGAGCTCAGTCCCTTTTTTTCTGTTCTTTCAGGCTTCCACAGAGATTTTGTTCATTCAGGTTTAATCATTCCCAGTGTGCTCCTCTAGGCTCATTTTCAGCTCAGCAGGTTTGCAGACCTTGCTCTGGCTGCTCATACCTGACTCTGCTTTACCTCTGGGTTCCTCCCACTTCTAACTCAGAAGGGCCCCTCCATGCACACCATGCCCAGGCTGCTGGCAGCACTGTGGGGCACACAGCAGTCTCCATTGACTTTTCAGCTCACAGAACACAGCACATCCAGGTCAGGCTTTTCCAAAGTGGATTCCTACACAGCGCTTTGGTAGCTTATTAATATTTCATTAATTCTCCAGCTGGAGTGGGGTATTTCCCTTGGGAGGTCATTAATAAAATACCACCCAAACAGCAACATAACAGGCAAAGTGACCAAACCACAGAAGAAGTTTAATTACCTCAGTGTTGTGCCTTGGCAAAAGGCAGTTTTAAATTAGAAGAACTCTGTTAGCTAAAGCTCTGATGATGATGAGCTCTCTGGATTCCTGTATCTTCTCATTTTAATTACTTCTCTGGTTTTCCCCCCACTTCCTCTAAGAAGTTGCCTGTATATGTGAATGCTGGGGGGTTGCTAGGAGGACTTGAGCAAAGCTTCACCTCACCAACAGACAGACCTCACAGTGAATTCTGTGTGGCCCAAAGCAGAGTTCTTTCAGGGTTCCAAGGCTAAAATATTCATTTTCACAGAAAAGAATATTAGACATTGGAAGGCACCTCCAGAGATCATTCATAGAATCACAGAATGGTAAGGCTGGAATGTAATCCATGGTAAGGCTCAAATGGTAAGGTTCAAATGTAATCCAGTTCCAACCCCCTGCCATAGGCAGGGACACCTCCCACTAGTACAGGTCACTCAGGACCTCCTCCAACCTGTCCTAGAACACCTCCAGGGAGGTTGTGGAGCACAAAAGCACAGAATGTGATCTTTGATCAAAGATCAACCTCCCTGGGCAACCTGTGCCAGTGTCTCACCACACTGAGTACAAACAACTTCCTCCTAACATCCACTTTCAATCTCCACTCTGACAGTTCAAACCCATTGCCCCTTGTCCTGTCACTACAAGACCTTGTCAACAGTCCCTCCCCAGCCTTTCTGGAGCCCCCTTCAGATACTGGAAGGCTACTATCAGGTCTCCTGGAAGCCTTCTCTTCTCCAGGTTGCAGAGCCCCAACTCCCTCAGCCTGTCCTCACAGCACAGTTGCTGCAGCCCTCTCAGCATCTTCATGGCCCCCTCTGGACCTGCTCCGACACTTCCATGTCCTTCCTGTGCTGAGGGCTCCAGAACTGCACACAGGACTGCAGGTGGGGTCTGAGGAGAGCAGAGCAAAGGGGCACAATCCCCTCCCTTGCCCTGCTGCCCACACTGCTCTTGCTGCAGCCCAGCACACAGTTGCTGTCTGGGCTGCACTCACACTGCAGGCTCATATTGAGCTTTTCATCACCCCAGACCCTCAGGTCCTTTTCCTCAAGGCTAGTCTCCAGCCAATTAACAATAAAGCTACCCAATTAACAACATAAGCTACGCAAAGAATTAGAGCAGGAGGGTGAGGGAGCACCAGGAATAAAAACATTGTTTCCTTAACAAATAAGTACCAGGAGGCAGTTCTACACACTGCAGGAGACACAGGCTGTCCTGGAAGGATGTAGACTGTGGCACATGCAAACATTCCTTATGGGACAGAGTTGTTCACACAACCTCAACCAAGCACTCAAGCTGTGGTCTGACCAGTGCTGAGCACAGGGGCACAATAACCTCCCTGCTCCTGCTGGCCACACTGTTCCTGATCCAGGCCAGGATGCCATTGGCTCTCCTGCCCACCTGGGCACACTGCTGCCTCACCTTCAGCTACTCTCTACCAGCACCCCCAGGTCCCTTTCTGCCTGACTACTCTCCAGCCACTCTGTCCCCAGCCTAGAGCACTGCTTGGGGTTGTTGTGGCCAAAGTGTAGAACCCTGCACTTAGCCTTGTTCAATCTCATCCCATTGGCCTCTACCCACCCATGCAGCCTGTCCATGTCCCTCTGCAGGGCCCTCCTACCCTCCAACAGATCCACATCTGCTCCTAACTTGGTGTCATTTGCAGACTTAGTGAGGCTGGACTCAATCCCTGGTCCAGATCATCAATAGACTGAACAGGATCAGTCCCAGCAATGTTGAGAGCAATTCATGTCTGCCTTTGTTCTCAGAGCAAAGTGCACAGACAGATGTGCATCTCTTAAAAATTACCCTTCCTGTTGATAGTGTTCTTGGATCCAGCCTGGAATTCATTTATTGTACAGTAGGCCCTATCGAGCTGGCCTCTTTTGGCGCCCAGCTAAGGAAAAATGAAGTAGATTTGTTATACAGGGAAGAAGTTGAAAGGTAAGCAGTTCCTCTGCCAAAACAGAAGGAAAGTCAATAACTGATTGCTTGATGCTTCACTAAAAAAGCTGAATCTTTAGGGAAGGAATAGTGAAACCATTTTGAAAATGTAGAGATTTAAAGATAGGCAGCTAGAAGTAGGGACCAGAAGGGTCTGGCACAGGAAATAAAGGAACAGTTGTTATAGTTGTCTTTAACTTCGTTTGATCACTTAGAAGACTTTGATCATCCTCAGTAACTCTTGTGATACACAGCAAAATCAGCTCCAGAACAAATTTGCATACAGGGTCTTTTTTTACAGTGCTCAAGATGTATTTCTTGAGTCACATGAAAAATAAAACTCAGTCTAAACAAGACCACAGATAAGCATGGCACTGAGTAAGCCCAAAGAGGCACCAGCAAGCCATTGTCTTTGCCCTTCTGACATAAAACCTTTGCCCAACCAAAAGCAAATCTTAACCATGGGACTGAAAAGGGTTGAACTCCATGTGGACAGCCAAAAAACAACTTTACATTAAAGCCTCCGAGATGGTTCAGGGAACAACTTAAGTAATGCCAAAGAAGTCAAAACATGAAGCCATGAGGCTCTGTGCACAAAGAGGACTGAGAGAAGCCAGGATCTCTCAGTGCAGGAGCCTAAGGCAGGTGCTCCAGCTAGGACTGAGTGGTGCTGTCGATACACCAGAAGGGCAGGAGGGAATCCAGAGGGACCTGGACAGGCTGGAGAGGTATGCCCAAGTGAGCCTCATGAGGTTCAACAAGAGCAAGTGCTGGGTCCTGCACTTGGGACAGAACAATCCTCCCTGCCAGTACAGGCTGGGGGAGGAGGTGATAGAAAGCAGCCCTGAGGAAAAGGACTTGGGGGTGTTGGTGGGAGAGAAGCTGGACAGGAGCAGGCAGTGTGAGACTGCAGCACAGAAAGCCAATTGCAGCCTGGGCTGCATACACAGCAGCGTGGCCAGAGATGGAGAGAGGGGATCCTGCCCCTCTGCTCTGCTCTGCTGAGACCTTACCTGCAGTGCTGCATCCAGCTCTTCAGGATGTCCTCAACACAGAAAGGACATGGACCTGATGGAGAGGGTCCAGAGGAGGCAACAAAAGTAATCAGGGGGTTGGAGCAGCTCAGTTCCGAGGACAGGCTGAGTGAGCTGGGGGTGTTCAGCCTGGAGAAAAGAAGACTCCAGGGACACCCTACAGCAACCTGCCAGTACCTGTAGGGGCTACAAGAAGGCTTCAGAGAGACAGTTTGCAAAGGGCTGCAGGAACAGGATGAGGGTAACAGCTTCAGACTAGAGCAGAGCAGATTCAGACTGGATGTGAGGAACAAATTCTACACTATGAGGGTGCCGGAACACTGCAACAGGTTGCCCAGGGAGGTAGTTGTGGCCCCATCCCTGGAGATATTCAAGGCGAGGCTGGAGAGGACAGTGGGCAACCTGATCTAGGTGAGGTTGCCCCTGCTGATTGCAGAAGGGGTTGGACTGGATGAGCTTTGGAGGTCTCTTCCAACCCAGCCCCTTCTGTAATTCTATGATCTCTCTGGCAAAAATGGCTGACAAGTTGGTGCTACATTTGTAGTTCCTCAGAGGAAATACAGTTTTGGTGACAAAACAGGAACAAAGATGAACTGAACAAGGTTCAGCCATGAGCCATGGCAATCAGAAAGCATGATTCACTGTGAAAGACCTCTGAATGTCCATCCTTTTCTGTGCAGCAAAGCCCTGCCAGCACACCACCACCACTGACTGGTTTAGCAAATCCTGCCCTACGTGCACGAACATTCATTTGCTTCATCCCACTTTTACTATGGAACTTGCCTTAAAACATCGCCTTGGGGAGCCTGAAAAAAACACTACAGCAATTACATCGTAATTTATGCAAATTGCTATGTTAATGTTGAAATTACTTCAGTCTCTAAAACGCCTGAAGTTTTCAGTGTCCTGTTGTGAGCTGGCTCTCGAAAGAGAGGTGCACCTTCTCCTTCACTACATTGTAAAAGCACAAAGGGAAGGAAATGTGAATTTTCCAAGAGGTCTGAAGCATTTCTGGAGGCCAGGGAGCCATAACTATTATTTAGAGTCAAGTAGGAGAAGAGAGATGAAGAGTGAAGTTTTGCTGTTGAGATGCAGTGATGCTTGGGAGCAAAAGCTCAACATGAGCCTGCAGTGCACGTGCACAGCTCAGCCAGCCAGCTGAGCCCTGGGCTGCAGCAAGAGCAGTGTGGGTAGCAGGGAGAGGGAGGTGATTTTCCCTCTTTGCTCTGCTCTCATCAGACCTCATCTGTGGTCCTGTGTACAGTTCTGGAGCCAGTATAGGAAGGACATGGAACTGTTGGAGAGGGTCCAGAGGAGGCCACGAAGATGCTGAGAAGGCTGCAGCAGCTCTGCTTTGAGAACAGACTGAGAGAGTTGGGGCTCTGCAGCCTGGAGAAGAGAAAGTTTCCAGGAGACCTTAGAGCAGTCTTCCAGTATCTGAAGGGGCCTACAGGAAGGCTGGGGAGGGACTATTGACAAGGTCTTGCAATGCCAGGACAAGGGGCAATGGGTTTGAAGTGGCAGAGGGGAGACTGAAACTGGATGTTAGGTGGAAGTTCTTTACAGTGAGGGTGTTGAGGTACTGGCACAGGTTGCCCGGGAAGGTTGTGGAGCACAGAAGCACAGAATGTGATTCTCTCCAGCTTGAAATGCTGTGAAAGTCCAGATCTGACTAACAGCAGTTGAAGGATAAACTCAGCCACTCAGCCAATGCTAATTACTTAGTCATGATTGCCTTGATGGAAATCAGTGAGGCACTGGAACAGTTTGGCCAGGGAAGTTGTTGCTGCTCCCTCCCTGGAAGTGTTCAAGGCCAGGTTGGAGGAGGCCTTGAGTGAGCTGCACTAGTGGGAGGTGTCCCTGCCTATGGCAGGGGGTTGGAACTGGATGATCTTTGAGGTCCCTTCCAACCTTACCACTCTATGATTCTATGGTTCTATGAAAGGGCCTCAAAGAATGTAAGCAGCATCTACATCTTTGGAATAAATCACTGAAGAACAGAGATTTTACGAGCAGCACATTAAAGCAGATAGTACAGAGGATGGGTTCCACCTTTGATCAGTAAGGAAAACAATGACCTGCTGTCAATGCTCAAATGTGTGCAGTCCTAATTTTCAGGACACGGAGCATACCATGACCTCAGTATTTCCAGGGCTTGCTGGTTGTGAACCTCCACTGCAGCATGTCTTGCTAAGGCTCAGAGTATGATTTTAATATGCTAAGTGTATCCCTAAAAGGATACTAAAAGCCTTACATTACCATTTCCTGGATGATCTCTGAATAGATGATCAGTGCCAGACAGTCTGAGACTCGCTGCCACAGCCTAATTAAAAACGAATAATGTAGCATATTGACCTAACAAAAGTAATTTCTTCATCCCAACTTACTCCTGGTCTTTTTAGTCCTTTGGCCAGGGCTGGTGAATAAAGTCGGAGTGAGTTACCTGTGATAGCTGCCACACTACATTTCAGTCTCAAAGAATCTTCATATTTTGCCAATTTTGGGGGAATGTAAACAGAATATATTGTGACAATTCACTGGATAAGGAACTGGTTGGATGGCGGCACACAGAGAGTGGTGATCATGGGCACAATGTCCACATGGAGACCAGTGCCAAGTGGCATCCCTCAGGGGTCAGTGTTGGCACCAGTGCTCTTTGACATCTTTGTCAGTGACATGGACAGAGGAATCAGTGCACCCTCAGCAAGTTTGCAGATGGCACCAAGCTGTGTGGCACAGTCGACTTGCTAGAGGGCAGGGATCCATCCAGAGAGACCTGGACAGGCTGCAGAGGTGGGTCCAGGTCAACCTCGTGACACTCAACAAGGACAAGTGCAAGGTCCTGCAGCTGGGTAGGCACAATCCCAAGAACAACTCCAGGCTGGGTGGTAAATGTCTGAGAGCAGCCCTGAGGAAAAGGACCTGGGGGTCTGGGGTGATGAAAAGCTCAACAGGAGCCTGCAATGTGAGTGCAGCCCAGACAGCAACTGAGTGCTGGGCTGCAGCAAGAGCAGTGTGGGCAGCAGGGCAAGGGAGGGGACTGTGCCCCTTTGCTCTGTTCTCCTCACACCCCACCTGGAGTCCTGTGTGCAGTTCTGGAGCCCTCAGCACAGGAAGGACATGGAACTCTTGGAGAGGGTCCAGAGGGGCCACGAAGATGCTGAGAGGGCTGCAGCAGCTCTGGTCTGAGGACAGGCTGAGAGAGTTGGCGCTCTGCAGCTTGGAGAAGGCTTCCAGGAGACCTTAGAGTAGCCTTCCAGTATCTGAAGGGGGCTCCAGGAAGGCTGGGGAGGGACTATTGACAAGGTCTTGCTATGCCAAGACAAGGGGCAATGGGTTTGAAGTGGCAGAGGGGAGATTGAAACTGGATGTTAGGTGGAAGTTGTTTGCAGTGATGGTGGTGAGACACTGGAACAGGTTGCCCGGGAAGGTTGTGGAGCACAGAAGCACAGAATGTGATCTTTGATCGCACACATCAGTGCTCGACAAACTCCCTGGAGGTGTTCAAGGCCAGGTTGGAGGAGGCCTTGAGTGAGCTGTACTAGTGGGAGGTGTCCCTGCTTATGGCAGGGGGTTGGAACTAGATGATCTTTGAGGTCACTTCCAACCTTACCATTCTATCATTCTATGATTTCGAGCAGGAACAGTACTTAACCCACTCATCAGGTACCTTCTGGTGCCTGCAGCACTCAGCAATGAGGAAGCTTTCCTCAGTCTAGGATCAATACTTGATCTATCACAGGGGAGGTGTAATAGATCACCTCAAAAGTATCTGTGCACCTTGATAAATGGAAATCAAATTACATATGGCTGTCAAAAGCAATTCACCTCAAGCTACCTAGACACAGTTTCTCCAGTCAGTGCAGGGAAGTACACCGAAGCTGTGGTGACTAAGCAGGACTCTGCACTTACACTGCTGCCTCGATTTTGAATCTGATAAACCCATACGGGAAGAAAAACCCTGTGAAACGTTGGTGGTGTGCCCTGCAGAGAGGTAACACAGAATAACCACCAGCTTGCCTGCTCACTTCCTCAGACTGGCAGGAGAATCTCTCAGGCTTTAGTTCTCTCACACTGTCCCTAGCTGCAGATACCTAAGTCTATGCATGTGTGTGGAAATACTTCTCTGCAGTGAACTTGGCTGGTAAAATCCAGGCTTCATTTGACACAGTGACAATCTCCTTCTCCCTCCAACTTTCTCCCCTTTCCACACCAATCTTTTACTGAAATTATAAAACAAAAAGAGTGAGGAAAGCAAATCATTACCTAAATTACAGCTTTCTACTAACAGGAGGACAATTTGTAACTGCTTCTTTTCCATATCTCTTTTTCTGCACCTGGATGCAGGTACAGGAAAAGAGAAATGGAGTTCCTGTGGCTGGATGCAGCCACCTGCATCTTCACTACACACCTTTGGTGGAGTAGAGGTTAAACTCTGCCCTCAGCAGAACAGGGAGAGGGTTGTGTATTCTGTTTTTCTTAAACAGAGCTCTGATGAATTAAGTTACATAAGCAAGGTCTTGCAATGACAGGACAAGGGGCAATGGGTTCAAAGTGGCAGAGGGGAGATTGAAACTGGATGTAAGGAGGAAGTTGTTTGCAGTGAGGGTGGTGAGACACTGGCACAGGTTGCCCATGGAGGTTGTGGCTGCTCCCTCCCTGGAGGTGTTGAAGGCCAGGTTGGAGGAGGCTTTGAGAGAGCTGTACTAGTGGGAGGTGTCCCTGCCTATGGCAGGGGGTTGGAACTAGATGAGCTTTGAGGTCCCTTCCAACCTTACCATTCTGTGATTCTATGATTCTATGATCTTATCAGTCCCTGGCACTTCCCCATATTTGCTGAAGTCCAGCTGATACAGAAGTCAGTCTTCCCACTCATGTTCAACTCATCTAAGCAGCACTGAGTGGTGACAGGTAGTGCAGAGGAAAGCCATGGTGTCCAAATGTGCTGGTTTGAGACTAATCGAAATATCCTAATGAGAGAAATGAGCTCATTGGTTATAAAAGAATGATAGAGTCTGTATCGTTCATTGGTTTGTTTAAAGGGATAAAAAACAAAAATGGAAACAATCTGTCCCTTTCTGCTGCTTCCTTTTGCTTCTCCTTCACTCTGCGCTACTATCTTCCACTAACAGATAAAAGTAAGTTTTGCTGGTTCCTTGTCTGTCTGGGAGAGAGAGGGAGAGGCTTTCAGCTCCTTCTGGGCACTTTCTGTGTCTGGAAAGGACTTTGGCTATCTGTATCATTTCTGATTTGTATGTTTCAGCTCCTTCTGGGCACTTTCTTTGTCTGGGAGGGACTTTGGGAATCTGTATTACATCTGATTTGTATATAGTTGTAAATACCTGTAAATATACTACGTGGATATGCTTGTAAATTTAGCTCTGCTGTAAATAGAGCTTCAGCTTACTTTAAACCCTTCTGAGATGGTCTGGTAAATTCCAATGGGGAGGGAGGGAAGTTCCTTAACCCACCACACCAAGCCTTGTTGCTGAGTTACTATGAGGTAAAGGAAAGCTATGCTGCCCAAACCTGCTTACTCAACTACAATCATACACACAAGTCTGGTTAACAAGAAACAAGTTTCCATGTTTTGTGAAGGGACCTCTCTGCCCTCCTGCTAAGGACAGCACAACTAAACACTCGCTGTCCCCTCAGCCATGGCATAGACTCATGGAATGGTTTAGTTGGAAGGGACCTCAAAGATCATCCAGTTCCAACCCTCTGCCATAGGCAGGGACACCTCCCAGTAGTACAGGTTGCTCAAGGCCTCCTCCAACCTGGCCTTGAACACCTCCAGGGAGGTTGTGGAGCACAGAAGCACATTCTTCTGTTGTGAGCACAGAGGCTTCTGTGCTCCACAACCTCCATGGGCAACCTGTGCCAGTGTCTCACCACCTGTAAAGAACTTCTTCCTAACATCCAGTTTCAATCTCCCCTCTGCCAGCTTAAATGCATTGCCCCTTGTCCTGTCATTACAAGACCTTGTAAATAGTCCCTACCCAGCCCTCCTGTAGCCCCCTTCAGATACTGGAAGGCCACTCCAAGGTCTCCTGGAAGCCTTCTCTTCTCCAGGCTGCAGAGCCCCAGCTCTCTCAGCCTGTCCTTACAGCAGAGCTGTAGCAGCCCTCTCATGTTTGTGGCTTCCTCTGGACTGGTTCAAACAATTCCCTTTTTGTGCTGGGGCCTCCAGAACTGCACACAACTTTCATCCAAGTCTGACTCCTGAACTGCTCACAAGGTGCTGTAACTTCAGTGCTGCAAATTAAGCTTTCAGGCATATCCTAAAAGCAGATCCCAGGTTTCTCACATATCAGAGCTGGCTGAGAATGAACTGTTCCCTTCACAGCTCAGAACTATCAGACACAGAAATCACAGCCAGCTATAATCTTCAACCCCTGGCAGGAAAAAAAAAAAACCACATTTTCAACTCCCGATGAAAGTACTTCTTGTTGGTATGCCAGAAATGTCCCTGGCAAGCTACAGTGCCTTCCATACACTCACTTGTTCTCCCTTCTATTTTAAAGTAAAAAAAAATGCCAGCTTCCTATGCCTGAGGAAAAGAATACCTTGAAGGGCTCAATCCTGCTCAAGTATGGCAAAATATATATATTGGAGTCAGCGAATCAAAGGGTATCTCTAATATTTAAGTTCATATTCTAGCAGGGGACATATATATGTGTACCTCAATTTTGGGGGGTTTCAGACCTGAAAACTTAAGAAGCTAAATGCACAAATAAGTCCTTTAGCTTCACTGCACTGTCTTACCTTTCTGTACTTCCATGATTTTACGATGACAACTGAGCCACTTTCAGACTCCAAAATATACCTAATCCAGCCTTGCATACATTGATAATAGAATCATAGAATGGTAAGGTTGGAAGGGATCTCAAAGATCAGCCAGTTCCAACCCCCTGCCATAGGCAGGGACACCTCCCACTAGTACAGCTCACTCAAGGCCTCATCCAACCTGGCCTTGAACACCTCCAGGGAGGGAGCAGCCACAACCTCCCGGGCAACCTGTGCCAGTGTCTCACCACCCTCACTGCAAACAACTTCCTCCTTACATCCAGTTTCAATCTCCCCTCTGCCAGTTCAAACCCATTGCCCCTTGTCCTGTCATTACAAGACCTTGTCAATAGTCCCTCCCCAGCCTTCCTGGAGCCCCCTTCAGATACTGGAAGGCTACTCTAAGGTCTCCCGGAAGCCTTCTCTTCTCCAGGCTGCAGAGCCCCAACTCTCTCAGCCTGTTCTCAAAGCAGAGCTGCTGCAGCCCTCTCAGCATCTTCATGGCCCCCTCTGGACCCGCTCCAACAGTTTCATGTCCTTCCTATAGACAGATAGGTCTCTGTTTTTTGTAAAATTAGAGGTCCAGAGCTCGCCTGCCTGGGTATACTGGGATACTGATGCTGCTGAGATACAGAAGACAAGGAGTCTGTCTCTTCCCACTGTGCCACACAGCTACCACAGAATCACAGAATGGTCTGGTTTGGAAAGGACCTCCAAAGCTCATCCAGTCCAGTCCCCTCTGCACTGGGCAAGGGCATCCTCAACTAGATCAGGTTGCCCACAGTCCTCTACAGCATCACCTTGAATATCTCCTGGGTTTGAGCCTTAACCACTCCCTGGGCAACTTGTTCCAGCATTCCACCAACCTCATGGTGCAGAATTTGATCCTCACATCCAATCTAAATCTGCCCTGCTCTAATTTGAAGCCATTGCCCTCATCCTGTCCCTGCAGGCCTTTGCAAACAGTCACTCTGCAGCCTTTTGTAGCCCCCTTCAGGCACTGGTAGGTCACTACTAAGTCTCCCCACAGCCTTCTCTTCTCCATCCTGAGTACCCCCAGCTCCTCAGCCTGTCCTTGGAGCAGAGCTGCTCCACTCCACTGATCACTTTTGTGGCCTCCTCTGGACCTGCTCCACCAGGTCCATGTCCTTCCCATATTGAGGGCTCCAGAGCTGGATGCAGCACTGCAGGTGATGTCTCACCAGAGCAAAGTGGCAGAATCCCCTCTCTCCATCTCTGCCCGTGCTGCTTTGGGTGCAGTCCAGGATGCAATATTGCAAGCAGTGAGCAGATGACCTCCAGTCCCAGGCAGTGACCAAAGGAAGCAGGCGTTTGCTGACCTCACGCATTTTCCAGAGTCTGCTTTTGATATTTGTACATAATTTAGCAGCACTCAATATATGATTTAAAGAATAATCAATACATGGGATGAGGAATAGGCAAGGCAGAGGCATTTTCTGCAAGCGTCATCAAACCCTCAAAGAATCAACTGCTTTGAAGCAGGAAAGAAAACTGGGGAAGTCCTACAGTTGTGGAGATATGTTCCCTCTCCCTGACATGATGAGTTTGGCTTGGCTGGTTTGAATTTAACACCACCTGTCAGTGAAGTCCAAAACTGTTGTTTGCACCAGAACTGCCTGAGAAGTGACTGGGATGACTGTGTAGTGTGTGGTCAGATGCAGACAGAAAGTGCGAGCCAGAGGCATACCCCATGATGGTAGGATGGGTGTCCATGAGGTACAAACATGATGGCTCTGCTTCGGGAGGAACTCCCCCTCCTAATCTCAGAACAGACTTTTCTTTATGCATGCTGGCCTTTGCCCAAGCCACTGTGGTTCAGGCTGTGCCAGCCCTTGCCCAAGCCACTGTGGTTCAGACTGTGCCAGCCCTTGCCCAAGCCGCTGTGGTTCAGGTTGTGCCAGCTCCTGCCCAAGCCACTGTGGTTCAGGTTGTGCTCCAGAAGGTGCTGCTCTCACCCAGGTCTGGCTCCAGCAGTGCCTTAGGTCACTAACCTGACTGCCAGCAGCCACAAGTGTCTTTGGGCTGAAAGTGATCTCCACAACGCAAGGCCTGCGAAGCGTGGGGATTCCTTCCCTTTGCTTAGTGCTCTCCTTAAGTGGTATCTATTTCTGGGCAGATCACCAACACTGAAGGCAGTTGTTGCCACATTTAAAAATAGCTCAGGAAGAAGGTTTAACCTTTCCCTGACCAGCAGCAAACAGTAATCACTATCGCTAGACGAAAAAGGCAACTATTTAGCAGATCCTATAAAGGAATGAAGGCATCAGGAATGTGTCCATGTGACATTGCTACAGGAGCTCCTCACCCCACCTAACCCTGAGCCTGCACCCAAATAATTATTCCAATATCTGAGTCCTAGGATGAAATCCCCGACTAGTTAAAATGTTGAAGCAACATTGACTGTGGTGATCCACCACTCACACATCAAATATTTACACAGCTAGGAGAACAGCAAGGAAATGTCCCTGTGTTTGAAGCCCTCAGGAGCTTCCTTTCACCTGCTATTTTAATTGTGAGCTTGTTTAAGTTGCAGTTTTAACACGAACCATTTGCTTTGTAATTCCTGTTCACAAGTAAAAGGCTTTACCTATCTTAAATACTAAGGCCCAGTAGAGCTGCACCACAGCATGCTTAGCAAGGGCTGTATCCTTGTGATGGTTTGGGAGTTCCCCACCTCCCCAGACTTTGTAAGAGCATCCAGACTAGAGTCAGCCAGATAGAAGTTAAGGACTGAAGCTCTATTTACAGCTTAGCACAATATACAAGCAGAGATATACACAATATCCAAGAATATTTACAGAAATATACAAATTGAAGGTAACACAGAAACACAACTCCCCTCCCAGAAATCAGAGTCCCCAGGAGGGGCTCCCAACCACCCTTCCACCTTCTCCCCACCCCTATACCTTACCCCAGGGTTTGCCTTATGTGTAAGGTGAGTTTGGAGGATTGGCCAGGGGGTTTAGAAGAAAAGTGGTTAGTGAGGTTACTCGGTAGAGAGAAGGCAAGAAGCTAGACAGCCTGAAAGTGTCTGTGCCCAAGTGTCTGCAAGCCCAAGTGTCCTATCTTTGTTTATGTTCTTATTCTTAAAACATCTCAGCAAGCCTATGAGTGAAGCAGACATCACCATTGCTTTTCTTTTCACAGTCTATAATATAATTTTCTCCATTAAAATATTTCAATTAGCCTCAAACTAGCACAATCCTGACCAAGGATGTCATACCAGCACCATCTACGGTGTGAATTGAAGACTAGAGGAGAGCACAGCCCCTGTGGACGGTCCTACACAGGTATACACAGGGAGTCTTTCATGATGTATTTAAGAGATTAGAAAAAGGTTAAATGAATCCCTCTGCTTATGACATTTAAGTGATCAAACAGTTTTATGCAACTTCATGTCAAACAGTTTCAAAGCTTATCCAGGTCACGTCGGTCGCTGCTCTGACAAAGCTTACTTCTGAGCCTGGTGCCGAGCGACGGGGTCCCATTGGTAGCCCACTAGCTGCATCTGCACAAAGAGAGAACTAAAGAGAAGCACCTCCTAGCCCCATGCTCTCCCAATGCCTGTGAGACCCTCACCACACACCTTGACCCAACAGGCAACCCCAACTCCCATCAGTTTGTTGAGTTAGCAACACAAGCCTGTGCCTGCAAGCCCACACTCCGTTTTCTCCGCTCCTCTGACTCTTCAGATTAAACAGAACGGAACTGTACTTGGAGGGACTATTCAAAATACCTTTCCAGGAATAGTCTCAAATACATCCTGCCCTTCCTGTCATCAGATTTTAGGCAGATCTTTTTGAACTGCAGAGTTTAAAAGCTGGGTTATGCTTAATGCTAAGGAGACACATCTTCACAGCATGTGGAGTGGCAGGCAGGGACATGGTGTGGGTGCCACAATGCATTCCCAGAAACATGCCACCCATAAACTCCCACCCCAGCCTTGCAGAGCACCCAGACAGCAGGGACCACACCTTCCTGAGGCCTTGAGTAACCTGTACTAGTGGGAGGTGTCCCTCCCTATGGCAGGGGGTTGGAACTAGATGATCCTTGAGATCCCTTCCAACCTTACCATTCTATGATTCTATGATTCCTCACAATAGAAATTATTGAAGGTCTATCAGGGATACTTCCATCAAAAAGCGATGGGAACATCTTAGAATCATAGAATCACAGAATCATAGAACCACAGAACCACAGACTCACAGAATTATAGAATCAACCAGGTTGGAAGAGACCTCCAAGCTCATTCAGCCCAACCTAGCACCCAGCCCTAGCCAATCAACCTGACCACGGCACTAAGTGCCCCAGTCAGGCTTTGCTTCAACACCTCCAGAGATGGTGACTCCATCATCTCCCTGGGTAGCCCATTCCAATGTCAGTCACTCTCTCTGGCAAGAACTTCCTCCTAACATCCAGCCTAGACCTCCCCTGGCACACCTTGAGACTGTGTCCCCTCGTTCTGTTGTTGGTTTACTGGCAGAAGAGCTCAACCCCACCTGGCTACAACCTCCCTTCAAGTAGCTGTAGACAGCAATGAGGTCTGCACTGAGCCTCCTCTTCTGCAAGCTGCACACCCCCAGCTCCCTCAGCCTCTCCTCACAGGACTGTGCTCCAGGCCCTTCACCAGCCTTGCTGCCCTTCTCTGGACACCTTCCAGCACCTCAACACCTCTCTTGAATTGAGGGGCCCAGAACTGGACACAGCACTCAAGCTGTGGTCTGATCAGAGCTGAGCACAGGGGCACAATAACCTCCCTGCTTCTGCTGGCCACACTGTTCCTGATCCAGGCCAGATTGGCTCTCCTGCCCACCTGGGTACACTGATGCTTCATCTTCAGCTACTCTCTACCAGCACCCCCAGGTCCCTCTCTGTCTGGCTGCTCTCCAGTCACTCTGTGGTTGGGGTAGTTGTGGCCAAGGTGTAGAACCCTGCACTTAGCCTTGTTCAATCTCATCCCACTGACTAGTTGCAGGGCAGCTCTGGGAACCTCAGCTGTGCACCTTTCTGGTCATCACATTGCTTTGTGTTTCACAGATCCATGGCTTTCAAAAACAATATATACAGGAAAGGGGAAACGCCACACCTAAAGCATACAGATCTAAATTTTCTAATCTAAGTATGGTCAGTAAGATAAACAAGGAAAGCAAACTGTGTGGCTTTATGCTCTCTGTGTGTAGGCACACATGCTGGCAAACCTTGTTTGGGGGGGGAGGGTAAGCATTCATCTTACTTGGTTTGCACTGCAATAACGGGCAATTTCCAAGGAGCAAAGTACCAAAGGATGCGATGCTGTATGTGGAAAGTCCTCACTTTCATTTTAACTCATTCATTTGTCACGGGAAATGTAAAAACCATTTGTGAAATTAAAATATATAATGGAGTGATGATGAAAGGTCTCATCCAAAGTCAATGGAAAAAGTGAATTCATTTCACTTGGCTTTGGATTTATATTACACCATGCCAGGACTAACCATCCTGCCACACAGAAAGAAACAGAGGGCAAGGTGTGTGCAGAGGATGCTGGCCATGGCATGAGGGAGGGCAGCACTGGTACAGCTGGCCTGGGCCAGGTCTAACGAGAGGAAGCTCAGACTGGATCAGGGCTGTTCATAGGAGAGGCTTGCTGGCAGGCCAGCGAGTTCCTAACACAAACCCTGGTTGAAACAGAATCCAGTTTCTCTGACAAAAAGCAGCTGTAAGCACAGCAACCTGTAAGGTGATAAGCTCATAGATATGCCAGGACACTAACTGTGGGACCTTACAGTCCTAAAGCCTGTAGGAACAAAGAATCTTATTCAAAGCGGGGGGAATTTTAAGGTTATAGATGCAAGGAATCTTGAAAGCAAGGAAGTTCTTTGAACACACAAATGCTGTGGGCAACCAGAAACAGTTCTACTATGCTAAACACAAAAAGAGTCCAGAAGTGTGCCTGTCTAAAGACAACGCCAGAAGAAAATCACATCTCTGACCACAAAGTACCTTATCCCTTCTTAACATTCATGTGACGCCAGCAGAGAGACATGAAAGCAGTCCTGCTTCATGCCCACTGCAAGCTCCTCTTAACAGGAATTCTGTAATCAGGCAGGATCATCATGTAGTGGGCTGGGGACTCAGCTTCCCATTCCCTGTGCTGGAAATACTATCAGGGACTGACGCTGGCTGCTTCCTGCCACAGGAAGGACAACATCCCACTCCAGGAACTCACAAGTGGGCAAGAGTGAGGAACTGCCTTTTCAAAGAAGAGGAGAAAAGAGAAGGGCATTCACAAGTGGGCAAGAGTGAGGAACTGCCTTTTCAGAGAAGAGGAGAAAAGAAAAGGGCATCCTTCTGCCAGTGGTCAGGGCAACACTACAGGTGTCTGCATCTACAGCACAAGCAAGAGGCTTCCATTTCTTCTGCGCAGGTCAGTGCTATTCTGGGGCAGAGCATGCTGCTCGGCAACAGAGCTTGTGGCATACAGGAAATCTGAGTAGACTCTTTGAGCAGAGATGATACTTTGGTCCCTGTTTTGAAGATGAATCCATACTCTGAGACAGCAGCATCAAAATACCTGAGGCGAGCCACAGAACAGCACCGGGTGAAAGTAGTCTGAAGGCATCTGTCAAATTTGTAATCCCTTTGATAGGACTGCATCTCATTTCTTCACTCTGGCAACTGAGGAAGGTTTTGAATACTGCTGTGTATTTTGGAGAAAACTCTTATTAAGAGCAGGATGCCACTTACTGTGACTGCTGGAATAAGCACAGTAATAGGACTTCAGGAATCCCATACCTCTGTCATTAAACACTTGCCCTACAAAAGGGGGTCAGAGACCACATGAGGTTGGCACCCGTCTTTGCCTTAGGTACCTGATGGCAACTCACTTTTAGTCACTTAAGGGCTAAATTTATTCTACTGTCTGAACAAGGATGGACAGCATAAGGCACAACAAAGAGACGCAACTAAGCAAAGGCCCTACAGGACTGGGGTGCTTGTCTCTGGAGCCTCAGGTCAGTGTCTGCCACCTGGAAGATGCTTCCTGGCGCATCTGACTGGAACTCTGCACCAGTGAGATGAATGGCCCCAGTACTGTGAAGTGGCTATGAGCATATATGCAGGCTTATTGAGCCATAAATCTAGGAAGCAATATGTTCAGGTGATTTCCAAGTTCTCCTAAGTTTTATGAAACCTATTTTTTAGCCAAACAACTGCAAATGAGCAGTGCCTGCTGACATTTTATTACATTTTTCCCCTATTATGCTTTAGTGGTAAATTGTTCTCACCAATCAGTGTTGCAGGATCAGAGACACTGCTAAAGACAGTCACCTAAAGAAACTAGAGGTAAGAGATTTGACTGACTGTCTCTACAAAATGGGCTCCTTTTCCATTTTCAGTGTAGCTTAAAACCTTTATTAAAATAATAAACCAATCCAATGATCAATTAACAGGGTGGAGAAGCAGGTATGCCAGTCAAAACTGGCAGCTGTATGATAGGCATAGATCAAAGTAACAGTGGCACTAAGAGAGAAGCAGTTTACCCTGCATGTGGAACACCTCTGCTATGAAGATAGGCTGAGGGAGCTGGGATTGTTCAGCCTGGGGAAGAGAAGGCTCCCAGGGAGACCTAATAGTCTGCCAGTACCTGAAGGGATCCTACAGGAAGGCTGCAGAGAAACTTTTCACAAGAGTGCCCACCCACAGGACAAGGGGAAATGGATTGAAATTGAAGGAGAAGAGGTTTAGATTGGATCTGAGGAAGAAATTCTTCCCTAGGAGGGTGGCAAGACTCTGCAATGAATTGTCCAGAGAGGCTGTGGATGCCCCTGCCTGGAGCTGTTGAAGGGCAGGTTGGATGTGGCCATGAGTGACCTGGGCTAGTTGAGAGGTGTCCCTGCCATGGCAGGGGCTTGGGTTAGATGATCTCTGAGGTCTCTTCCAGCCTAAGCCCTTCTATGATTCTTTCATCTACTTTTACTTTCATTTTCTAATTACTTTCGTTTTCTAATCTCCCATTTGTCTATACCAGTCAAGGTGGGAAAACTCCCCAGAATATGCACAGTCATACCCTGTGGGACCTCTCCTTTCCCCCAACTGTTGTCCCCAGGGGTCTGGCTACCTGGATACACATCTCCAGCCCCTGCCTGGAGCTGCTGAAGGCCAGGGTGGATGCGGTCTTGAGTAACCTAGGCTAGGTGAGAGGTGTCCCTGCCATGACAGGGGGTTGGGTTAGATGATCTCTAAATTCTCTTCCAACCTAAGCTGTTGTATGATTCCATGATGAGACATGGAATTCCATGATGAGATATGTCCTTTTCCATTCCATTCAGTGAGCAGCTGGTTTATTACTTCACGACCATCTCTCTGTCACAGAAGGGCATCTGCCCACAGAAACACTCGTGTGTTTGTGGTACCATCAACAGCACCTTCACAAAGTTCTCCAAGACTGTTGAAAAACCCCAAGAGTTAAAACTCAAGCATGCTGATGTTCTCTTCCAATACATTTTGGTTAATGGTGCTGAAAGCATAATTGTCCCCAAGCCAGTCAATGGAACACAGGTTTGATTTTCACTCCTACGAGGTTACCACAGGGTCACTCACTTTGCCACTTGTGACTTTTGCAGGCCCACTTAGTGAATACCAGAAAGCTACTGCTGTGTCCTCCTTTCCTCTCATACATTACTTATGAGCTGGCAGGCCCTGCTAACCACTTGGAAAGCAGGCCTAGCGTGAGGTTAGCAGCTCATTAAATGCTGTTCCTCAGAGCTAATAAACCCACATTAGCTGAATTCTACATTGCAAGTGACTGGCAAAGCTCAGAGCTCCCTGTTGCATTCCCTGGCCATCACGCAGCACGGTGCACTACAGTAATTAACATGAAAATGCATGCTAATTCTGTTGATATTTGATACAGAGCAGTGTTGCCTCAAAGTGGTTGTCAAAACCATGTTTGCTGGTAATAAACAGTTCCTATGCAAGTGGATGTGGCAGCCTGCAGCCTCAGTCTTTATCATATTACGCTGTTAGGGCCTCTCGACTCTGAATATTCATGGTGGGAAATGAAGCCATAATTTTTGGATGCTAACACCAGCGAATCTTGGATGTCATTGGGTTTTGGTAGAGCTTTAGGTTGCCTAAGAAAGAAAGAGCTAGGCCACAATCCGTTTGTAAAGTAGTGACTGAAAGGAAGCCTCCTTCCTGAAAGGTCACATTGAGGCATGGAAATAAGAGACACATTCAAACACAGCAAACTTGTAGGGCTTACAAACCAACCAATCACTGCAGGGCCTAATTCTGCCAACGCTTATACACACTGTCGTGGTAGGCCTAAGCAGGCCAAAATAAGCTTGTACATGTCCTGGCTTGCCCAGAGATGTTTTTCTGCTCTTCCTCCTTCTGTTTTGGTGAGAAGCAATTGTGGGAAAGTAGTCAAAGAACCTGAAGTCACTGAATCTAAGGACCTTGACCCTTTGCATCCTGCGGTAAACAAGGTACACAGGTTCAGCTTGTGCCTGCCTTGTGCAAGGCTGTGCTCTGCCCTAAAAAGAGTAAAGCAAGCCTATGGTTTCACCTAACATGGTCAAACTTAGCTAACTGCCATTCTGACTGGCTATTCTGTGTCCAAAGGCCCATTAGACTTAGGTTGTATGGATAAAAGGAGATGAGCACGTGACACAACAGTGCTCTGCCCTTGTATCCGTGCTCTCTGCTGTTGTATCCGTGCCCTGCCATTGTATCTGTGCTGCCCTATATCCTGAATTGCCTGCGAACTGCCTTCCAAGAGCTTACCAGGAACAGGTCCTCAATGCCTGCAGGCACTCAGCCTGCACAGCCAGCCTGACATTGTGCCAAGCCTGCCCATGGCTTTGCATCCTGCCTGCCCCTCTGCAAGGCTGCTGCTGAATGGGGAGTCAAGAGGAACCAGGTCAGAGACTGTGCCAGACTCCAGCTGCCTAAGAGCCTGGGAAAGCTCCAAAGCCTCGAACGGCCTTGAGACCACCGACAGCAACCCCTCCTGTGCTTTGGGTACTGCCTGATAATACTTTGTGAGTAAATACTTAAAGCCTCTTGCAATCACTGATTGCCTTCTGCCATGAGCAGAGAGGAGCTTCCTGTGTCCATCCAGTGGCTAAGCAGGATAATGAACTGCAAGCAGGGTAGTGACCACAGGAACCTTCTCTGCCAGTATAATGTTTGTCTTTGCTGGGTACCTCTTACAGTGTTCCAGTTTTGCCTGTTCCCTGTGTGTATAAATTTCCAACCCCTGTGTTTCAAACCTTGTAACTAAGTTTCCTGGTGAGATTTAATGTTAATGAACAATTTTCATAGTTATTAACAATCTCTGCCTGGATAGCAAAATTAACATCAGTTATTAATGTTGCATCATTCCTAACACACACACTTCTCAAAATAGTTGAAAAACTACCATTTTCTGTCAGTGTCTCACTTCCAACACTCAGTTTTCTAAATCCTAGGTGCACAGTCTGCTCCAATACTCCTAAGTAAACATGAAGCATATGCCAGTTGCCCTGGGATAGGTCTGTGCCCTGCAAATGAATCAAAGGGTCCAGCTTCTCCCCAAATTGTTTTTGTTAAATGTTCTAAAAAGAGACATTTGTTGTTTTCAACAAACTGCAAGAGGGATAAACAGTTTTGATGCCTGAAATAGCCATTTGGGACAGAGCCACCAGGGAGAAAGACAGTACAAAGAGCTGCAGCTCTTCACAGCAGACAGAAGATCAGAGGAGAAGTGTTCCCAGAAGAAGGGCTTTCCCACCTCTCTATAAGACACAGGACAGATCAAAGTCAGTGAGTTGCTGGTAACTATCCTAATCTCCTCTAAACACACACTGTGCGTGTGCATACAGTGAGGCTTGATCTGTTTGACTCCTTTTCAGCCACCATATGAGAGCACAAGTGACACAACAACAGAAAAGCTGTAGGTAGCACAGACCTCGAACAGCCTGAAAGCAAAGTGACACAAGGCACAGTGCCTGTCATCTCTTTCACCAGCAACTGACAGCATCTGCTTGGACCTCACCAAAGCCTTTGATGCTGCCCTTCATGACATCCTGGTCTCCAAAGTGGTGAAACAGGAGTTCAAGGGATGGGCAACTCAGTGGATAAAGAACTGGTTTGATGGCCATGCCCAAAGAGCAGCTGTCAATGGGTCACTGATGAGTGGAGGCAGTGCCAAGTGGAGTCCCTCAAGGATCAATACTGGGACCCGTCTTGTTCAGTATCTTCATTGGTGCCACGGACAGTGGCACTGAGGCAGCCTCAGCACCAAGCTGTGTGGTGTGATTGACAGCTGGAGGGAAGGATCCATCCAGAGGGACCTGCATAGGCTGCAGAGTTGGGCCCAAGTCAACGTCATGAGTTTCAACAATGCCAAGTGCAAGGTCCTGCAGATGGGTTGGGGCAATCCCAAGCCCCAGTACAGGTTGGGCAATGCCTGGCTGGAGAGCAGCCCTGAGGAAAAGGCCTTGGGGGTGCTCCTGCATGAGAAGCTCAACATGAGCCAGCAGTGTGCACTTGCAGCCCAGAGAACAATCAGAGCCTGGGCTGCAGCCAGAGCAGTGTGGGCAGCAGAGTGGGGGAAGGGATTCTGCCCCTCTGCACCACTCTGCTGAGACCCCACCTGGAGCACTGTGCCCAGTGCTGGAGCCCCTGGGACAGGAAAGATCTGGAGATGCTGGAAGGTGTCCAGAGAAGGGCCACAAGGATGCTCAGAGGGTTGGAGTTGCTCTGCTGTGAGGACAGGCTGAAGAGAGTTGGGGTTGTTTAGTCTGGAGAGAAGGCTTTGAGGAGACCTTCTTGTGGCCTCCCAGGATCTGAAGGGGGCTGCAAGAAAGCTGCTGAGTGACTTTTTAGGACATCAGGTAGTGATAGGACTGGGGGAACAGAGCAGAACTAGAAGTGGGTAGATTCACATTGGATGTGAGGAAGACTTTCTTCCTCATAACGGTGGTGAGACACAGGCACAGGTTGCCCAGGGAGGTGATGGGAGCCAAACCCCTGGAGGTCTTTAAGGTCAGGTTGGATGTGGCTCTGGGCAACCTGATCTAGTGGAAGGTGTCCCTGCCCATGGCAGGGGGGTTTGAACTGGATGATCCTTGAGGTCCCTTACAGCCCTGACAGTTCTGTGATTCAGGGAGCACATCAGCTCACTGTCCTGGCACACTCTGCTTTTACTGCACCCTGGAAGGAACTAAAATACCATTCCTTAAAACCAGCAAGGGAGCTTTGCATAAAGCACACCTTCTAGGAAGCCTGTCCTATTGTTAGAACGAGATCAGAGGACAGCCACAAAGATGGTCCAGGTGTTGGAACACCTCTGCTATGAATATAGGATGAGGGAACTGGAATTGTTCGACCTGGAGAAGACTCTGGGGGGACCTTATAACTGCTTTCCAATACCTGAAGGGATCCTACAGGAAGGCTGCAGAGGGACTTTTCACAAGAATGTCCACCCACAGGACAAGGGGAAATGGATTGAAATTGAAGGAGGATTAGACTGGATCTGAGAAATTCTTCCCTAGGAGGGTGGTAAGACTCTGCTCTGGAATGGGTTGTCCAGAGAGGTTGTGGATGCCCCTGCCTGGAGCTGTTGAAGGGCAGGTTGGATGTGGCCTTGAGTGACCTGGGCTAGATGAGAGGTGTCCCTGCCATGGCAGGGGCTTGGGTTAGATGATCTCTGAGGTCTCTTCCAGCCTAAGCCCTTCTATGATTCTATGATTATGATTCTATTATCCCATCTCATTCTTCTCCCTGGTCCTTAATAACTAGTCCTGACCTCGGTGTTGCTTTACAGAGCTCGTTGCTTCAGAGTTCCCCCAGAGCAATGAGCCTGTGACTCTCAGTTGCTATGCCATTTTTCATTGCCACAGGGGAGTCCCTGCTGGCACTCTTGTATTGCTCAGGAATGTTTGGTTCCTCTCCACGGTAATTAAAACGTCATTGTGCCATTTCTTTCTGCATAAGGTCATGGTTTTGTTTTTAAGAACAAAGCAAGAAGGTGGGAGAAATGCAGAAGTGAGCTATGGGAAGATAAGAGCATTACTAATTACACCTTCTGTCTGCCTGCAATCCTGCTGAAATGTGAGATCCAGCAGAAGCAGCAGGCTGTAAATGGGATTCTGAGCACTGACCACCTCCCCCTCTTCCTGTAGAACCACTCTGGATGACTTTAATAAGTTGTTCATGCCTTTCAGCTCTCACTCACAGGCTTGGACAGAAGACAAAGATTGATTTAACAGAGAATAAATGTAATGCTCTGCAAGTAGCTTAGACCACACCAATTAATCAATTATCCGAGTACATTCCACGTTAATACATTCATTACCACTCTAATCTTTAATCAACTGCTCTCTCCACATACTAGGTGCTTCCTGTGTTTCTGTGAGAGCCATATTCACTTTGCAGAGGGAAAACACAGCTTCCAGGGCCAAAGATGAAAAAACAGCTGTGGGGACCACCACAGAATGCGGACAGTTCGGTAACTAAGGGCTTACAGACCACGCTGGTACACGCTGTGGCTCTCTTTGATACACCCATTAAAATTACTTATTGGGGGATTAGTAGCAGAAGCTGATCTGGAAAATTATTTTTCCTTCATGTCTCAGCTTGACACATGCAGCTGCAGCTTCCCCACCCAGCTACTGAATGGTCTGCAAACAGAGGTGCTGCCCAGCTGTGATTTGTTTGCTTCAAGAGCAGGAAGAAATTTTGAACACTGTTTGCATGACCTCGAAGTCTCCATTCATATCGCTGCCCTCTTCCCACCTCCTCTGCCTCCAGTGCACACTACTCCATTCTCAAAGGATGCAGCTCACCCCAGCAAGGCTGGATAAAAAGGCCACTTCAAGGCTGGAGAACTTCTCCCCTCATTTCAGTGGGTGTCAAAGCATACCTATAAGACAATGTTGTTAATTTTTTTACCTGCTCATGTTGTGACCTGTGTGTGACAAATTCAAAACTCTCAGTCTCTCTTCATAGAATCATAGAATGGTAAGTTTGGAAGGGACCTCAAAGATCAACCAGTTCCAACCCTCTGCCACAGGCAGGGACACCTCCCACTAGAACAGGTCACTCAAGGCCTCCTCCAACCTGGCCTTGAACACCTCCAGGGAGGTTGTGGAGCGCAGAAGGACAGAATGTGATCTTGATCACATTCTGTGCTTCTGTGCTCCACAACCTCCATGGGCAACCTGTGCCAGTGTCTCATCACCCTCACTGCAAAGAACTTCTTCCTAATGTCCAGTTTCAATCTCCTTTCTGCCAGTTGTCATTGCAAGACCTTGTCAATAGTCCCTCTCCAGCCTTCCTGTAGCCCCCTTCAGATACTGGAAGGCTGCTCTAAGGTCTCCTGAAAGCCTTCTCTTCTCCAGGCTGAAAAGCCCCAAATCTCATAGCCTGTCTTTATAGCAGAGGAAGGAATTTCAAGCATTTCTCCTCAAACAGAAGAGTTTCCTGTCTGAAAGTGCCCTGAATGCCCACCACCAGTCAGGAGCTGAGCCAGGCCTTTCTGTAAGAGAAACCCTTCATCAGGATGCCAAGAGGGGTCCTGGTGACAGAAGGTCAGGGGGTGGAGTGCAGGGAGAGAAAGTGGGATCTCAGATCGAGGGTAAAAGCAGATCAGAAATTACCTGCAGGAGTGAGAAAAAAGCATTTGCTGATGCCAAACCTGGTGTTGGACCTGCAGGCTCCATTATCTACCCATTCATCTGGAGCCAGAGGGTTTATCCTTCAGGCATGAAAGATGCAGCAGCTTAAAATGGTCAGTGACCAGGGAAAGGATTAGAGATTATTATCTTTTTAATCCAAAACATTTACCTTTTCAGGATTTATTGGAGCTAATACAAAAGTGATTAGTGTTCTGGTTTTCCCAAAAGAAGAGGTTGTTTATGACTCCATTCCCACATGCGGTCTGTAATGAACAGATAGGGCCTGGCTGGAAAGTGGCCAACAGGAGAAAGTTTCATCAGGTACAATACACTCACAGCACCTTGTGCCACTCCTAAGGAGCACCTGAGTCCTCTAGAAGGAAAGGGAAAGTCCAAGCTGCTGCCCTAGCCTGCAAGTACACGACAGGAGGTGGCGTGGAAAGCCCTTCAGCTCCCTCACCCTCCTATTTTTATCAAGCAGGATAACCATCCCCCAGCATTCCAGAGCCTCAGGCAGCCCCCAAGAAGTCCTAACTGAAAAATGCTGAGATGTTAAAAATAATCTGTGTTACTTTTCCTGCCTGCATTCTGGTCTCTGAGAATCTGGGATTTGAGTTCTTCATTCTTGCTCCGCATTGGCGATGGCTGCAAACGCCTTGGTTTAAGTGGGAAGCTGAAATCCTCAGGGCCATTGCCAAACTCAAGCACCTAAAGTTTCAAGAAGAATCCTCAAAACTACTTTCTCAAGCCTATGCAACTGCAGACATTCAGTGTCTTTTTTCAGGACAGCCCAGGAACCCCAGACTTCAAGATTGCATGTCCTACCTGTGCCAAATGTGACCCGTGCTCACAGAGTGCTTTCCATTGCCAAAGTGAGCTGGTTTGAGGCTATCTGGAATATTTTAATAAAAAAAAATAGATAATAGGTTGTGAAAAGCAGTGGTGATGTCTGCTTCACTCATAGGCTTGCTGAGATGTATAAGAACAAGGACACAGATGTAGATAAGGCAGAGAGTCCCTGGGAGTTGCTGTGTCTGCTGCTTTTTGCTATGTAACCCAACTAACCACTCTGCTTCTAACCCCCCTTGCCCATCCTCCAAACTCACCTTGCACATAAGCCAGACCCTGGGGTAAGGTGGAGGGGTGGAAAGAAGGTGGAAGGGAGGTTGGGAGTCCCTCCTGGGGACTCTGGTTCTGGGAAGGGAATTGTGTTTCTGTATTAGCTTTAACTTGTCTATAACTATTCCTGTCTATTGTGTTTATCTCTGCTTGTACATTGTGCTAAGCTGTAAATAGAGTTTCATAGGTTAACCTCCAGTTAACCTATGTTTAACTTGAGTTTAGTCAAGTTGAGTTGAGTAATCTATGTTTAACCTGAGTTTAGTCTGGGTGATTTTCATAGTCGGGGGGGGGGGTGGGGAACTCCCAAACCATTGAATGGTAAGGTTGGAAGGGACCTCAAAGATAATCTACTTCAAAACCCCTGCCTTAGGCCGGGACACCTCCCACTAGTACAGCTCACTCAAGGCCTCCTCCAACCTGGCCTTGAACATCTCCAGGGAGGGAGCAGCCACAACCTCCCTGGGCAACCTGTTCCAGTGTCTCACCACCCTCACTGTGAAGACCTTCTTCCTAACATCCACTTTCAATCTCCCCTCTGCCACTTTAAACCCATTGCCCCTTGTCCTGTCATTGCAAGACCTTGTCAATAATCCCTTCCCTGCCTTCCTGTAGCCCCCTTCAGATCCTGGAAGGTTACTCCAAGGTCTCCTGGAAGCCTTCTCTTTTCCAGGCTGCAGAGCCCAAACTCTCTCAGCCTGTCCTCATAGCAGAGCTGCTGCAGCCCTCTCAGCATCTTCATGGCCTCCTTTGGATCTGTTCCAACAGTTCAATGTCCTTCACACAAAATCATCACACAAAGGCATTTAGATGACTGACTCCCACTAATCTGAGCTGGATGTTTCTCTATTTTTAAGTGTGGCTCTTGACACATTTCAAGCCAACCAGGGCTTCTTATTTTGGGTCTCTGACTTTTGAAAGTTGGACTTTAACGGTTGCAATGTTAGCAATAAAGCAAAAGCCAGCACCAATAAGCTGCAAGGATCGACAGATGGACACTTGTAGAGAAGTAAGAAACTAGAAACCCTTTCCTCCCCATCCTCTCACAGACACTGATTTAATTTGTTCCTGTGCTTGGAGACATGGAATGTGTTCTTTCAAATCTCTTCTGATACTTAGAATCATGGTACTATTCTGGTTGGAAAAGACTGCTCAGGTCAACGAGTCCAACCCAGCTCTGTGAGTGGAACAACTGAACGCTGCACTTGGTCCTGGGTAGGCACAATCCCAAGAACAACTCCAGGCTGGGTGGGGAATGGTTGAGAGCAGCCCTGAGGAACAGGACCTGGGGGTCTAGGGTGATGAAAAGCTCAACATGAGCCTGCAGTGTGAGTGAAGCAACTGTGTGCTGGGCTACACAGCAAGAGCAGTGTGGGCAGCAGGGCAAGGGAGGGGATTGTGCCCCTTTGTTCTGCTCTCCTCAGACCCCACCTGGAGTCCTGTGTGCAGTTCTGGAGCCCCCAGCACAGGAAGGACATGGAACTGTTGGAGTGGGTCCAGAGGAGGCCACCAAGATGCTCAGAGGGCTGCAGCAGCTCTGCTGTGAGGACAGGCTGAGAAAGTTTGGGCTCTGCAGCCTGGAGAAGAGAAGGCTTCCAGAAGACCTTCTAGTAGCCTTCCAGTATTATGTATTTATAATCTGGTAGTTTTCCAAACTCAGAGAGAGGAATGCCCTTTAGTCTTGCAAAAGGTCTGAAGTTATACAGGGCAACTAAGCACAGTCTAGTCTGGGTGATTTATTTTTTTATTTGTGGGGGGGCAGGGAACTCTCAAATCATCACAACATCCTACTGTATTTGCAATGAATATCTCTCTTAAGTCTCTTCAGCATGTAAATATTCCTCTCTTAGCAAAGATGCTGGAGTAAAAGGTGAAGAAAATTAACTGCAGGCTAATTCCTCTAGTTCTGCATTCCCCTTTGTGATGGTTTGGGAGTTCCCTGCCCCCCACACTATGAAAAATCCCCCAGACTAGACTCAGCCAGCTGGAAGTTAAGGACTGAAGCTCTATTTACAGCTTAGCACAATGAACAAGCAGAGATAGACACAATAGACAGGAATAGTTACAGAGACAGACAAGTTAAAGGTAATACAGAAACACAACTCCCCTCCCAGAAATCAGAGTCCCCAGGAGAGGTGCCCAACCACCCTTCCACATTTTTCCCACCCCTCTACCTTACCCCAGGGTTTGCCTTATGTGTAAGGTGAGTTTGCAGGATGGGCAAGGGGAGTTAGAAGCAGAGTGGTTAGTTGGGTTACACAGCAGAAAGCAGCAGACACAGCAGTTCCCAGAGACTCTCTACCTTATCTACATCTGTGTCCTTGTTCATGTACATCTCAGCAAGCCTGTGAGTGAAGCAGACATCACCACTGTTTGCTTTTCACAGCCTATTATCTATTCTTTTTTCATAAAAATATTCCAATTAGCCTCAAACCAGCTCACCCTTGAGGCTGAAAGCACAACAGACACGCTTCTGAAAGTTTTCCTCCCCAGTTGGGACTGCAGACCAGATGTGAGCCTGCACAGAACTTCAAAGCAGATCAGGGTTTCCAAGTGTCCCCTCTCAGGTAAAGGCTATGCCTGTAGCACACTCCTGAGTTCTCAGACCACCCAGACATTGCGCTGTGCACAGGGGGGTTTGGGTAGCAGGGAGATCATTTGGGCTGCAGGCCAAATGCTGCAGGTTTACTCAGGAGATCATTTGGGCTGCAGGTTTCCTCCCTGTTTGGGGAAGCCTTTGTGGACAACACTGGGTTGCCTTTCTCCACCGCCAAGAGCAGCTGAGCCAGGTTGTTCCCTGGGCTTTAAACCCCTGGCTTCTGCAGCACAGACAGGAGCAGCAGTGCCTGTGCAGAAAGGGCAAGACACACAAACACCTCTCAACAGTCCTGGCTCACTGGAGATGTCCCCAAAGACTGGAAGCTGCCAATGTGATGCCCATCCACAAGAAGGGCCAGAAAGAGGAAGCAGGAAATTCCAGACCTGTCAGCCTGACCTCAGTGCCAGGCAAGGTTATGGAACAGGTCATCCTGAGTGCCAGCACACAGCATCTGCAGGATGGCCAAGGGATCAGGCCCAGCCAGCATGGGTTTAGGAAGGGTAGGTCCTGTCTGACCAACCTGATCTCCTTTTATGACCAGGTTACCCTCCTGTTGAATGCAGGGCAGGCTGTGGATGGAGTCTGACTGGATTTCAGCAAAGCATTTGGCACTGTCTGCCACAACAAACACATCCAGTCGGCAGCTGTCACCAGTGATGTGCCCCAGGGAACAGTGCCGGGCCCAATCCTGTTCAATATCTTTACTGATGATCTGGACCAGGGGATTGAGTCTAGCATCACTAAGACTGCAGGTGACACCAAGTTAGGAGTGGATCTGTTGGAGGGTAGGAGGGCCCTGCAGAGGGACCTGGGCATGCTGCATGGGTGGGCAGAGACCAATGGGATGAGATTGAACAAGGCTAAGTGCAGGGTTCTACACTTTGGCCACAACAACCCCAAGCAGTGCTCCAGGGGACAGAGTGGCTGGAGAGTAGCCAGACAGAGAGGGACCTGGGGGTGCTGGTAGAGAGTAGCTGAAGATGAGGCAGCAGTGTGCCCAGGTGAGCAGGAGAGCCAATGGCATCCTGGCCTGGATCAGGAACAGTGTAGCCAGCAGGAACAGGGAGTTTATTGTGCCCCTGTGCTCAGCACTGGTCAGGCCACAGCTTGAGTGCTGTGTCCAGTTCTGGCCCCCTCAATTCAAGAGAGATGTTGAGGTGCTAGAAGGTGTCCAGAGAAGGGCAGCAAGGCTGGTGAGGGGCCTGGAGCACAGCCCTGTGAGGAGAGGCTGAGGGAGCTGGGGGTGTGCAGCCTGCAGAAGAGGAGGCTCAGGGCAGACCTCATTGCTCTCTACAGCTACCTGAAGGGAGGTTGTGGCCAGGTGGAGTTGGGCTCTTCTGCCAGGCACCCAGCAACAGAACGAGGGGACACAGTCTCAAGTTGTGCCAAGCTGGATGTTAGGAGGAAGTTGTTGCCAGAGAGAGTGATTGGCATCGGAATGGGCTGCCCAGGGAGGTGATCGAGTTGCTGTCCCTGGAGGTGTTGAAGCAAAGCCTGAGTGGGACATTTAATGCCATGATCTGGTGGATTGGCTAGGGCTGGGTGCTAGGTTTGGCTGGGTGAGCTTGGAGGTCTCTTCTAACCTGGATGATTCTATGCAGAACAGCAGTGATCCTGGTCCAACAAACTGCTCTTGCCACAAAGTCCAAGCAAGTAAAGCTGCTCTCACTTCCCCAGCAGCCAAATGTACACCTCTCAGAGGTATTGTAACAGACAACACAGGCCACACAAAGTAGCCTCAGCATTAATGGCAGATTCTATGATTCTGTGATTCTCTCACTGCCAGCCCACAGAAAGACTGAGTTCTGATTACACTCTGAAGCTGCCACTGTGCACCTAGCTTGGTGCTTTGTGAGGCAGGTTGTTGATGTTTGATGTGTTAACAACCACCTTTGTCAACCTCAGCTTGGACAACACCTGCACGGCGCTAGGCTTAGCTCTGGGCTGCGGTGCTGAGTGCACACTGCCAGCTCACACCAATCCCTTCCCTCTTTCCCAGCCTTGTTGCTGGCAGAAGATGCACCACCCCAATGAATTTTAAAGAACAGTTGTAAAGGATTTAAATTATATTTAAATTAGGTGTCACTCTCCTTGCATTGCCTGCATTTCATACCTGCTTCCCCACTTCCATTATGATCATTTCTTGCAGAGCTCAGCTTTTAACACAATGGTGCAAAAAGCTCCCGGGCAGGTGGCAGACAGGTGGAAAACAGGAGTGAAACAGCCAATAGCTGCTTCTTATCTCACCCCCTCTGAACTGCAAACGTTTCTTAGGGAGCTGTGAATTACTGCCCTATTGTTCTTGCCACCTCATTATTTTGAAGTGGCTCAAGCTGCTGCTGTTTGGTTGTCTGCTTTGTTTGCCTTATCAGTTTGCTGGGAGATGGATAATTAAAAATCACCATTTTACCACCTCGTTCAGATCCCTTTAGATAACACACAGTTCGATAAGAAAACCACAGTATAAACTTGCATTTATTGAAATTGTTCTTATCAGAAGTGGGTTTGCAGTATCACAGGATGTTAGGGGTTGGAAGGGACTTCTGGAGAGTTTCCAGCCCAACCCCTGCCAGAGCAGAACCAGAGAATCCAGCACAGGTTGCACAGGAACTGGGAAGACAGGGCTGGAAAGGATCCAGAGAAGGAAAATCCACAATCTCTCTGGGCAGCCTGTGCCAGGGGTCTGGGACCCTCACAGTCAAGAACTTGTTGCTGATGTTGAGGTGGGACTTCCTGTGCTGCAGTTTCCATCCCTTGCCCCTCATCCTGTGTCAGGGTACAAGTGAGCAGAGGCTGTCCCTGTCCCTTCCTTCCTTCCCCCAGCCCTCAGCTGCTGATAGACATTGCTCAGATCCCCTCTCAGCCTTCTCCTTAAAGACTAAGCAGCCCCAAGGCTCTCAGCCTCTCCTCACCAGGCAGTGCTGCAGTCCCTTCGGCATCCTCGTAGCCCTGCCTTGGACTCTCTGCAGTAGATCCCTGTCCCTCTTGAACTGGGGAGCCCAGAACTGGATGCAGTATTCCAGGTGAGGTTTCACTAGGGTATTTGTTTCCTGGTGACATCCCGAAGATGACAGCTTGTTAACATAAAAAAACACAGACTCTAACAGCAGGTGGAGCTGGACCATCCTCCCCAACCTTTCAGCATCCACAGTTGCTGACCAAACCTCCCAGGAGGTAATTTGCATGGAGATGGTGATCACAGGTTAGATCCAGACAACACAAAAACAACTGTAGACCCTGCACAAATGTTTATAGCAGAGAACCAAATGTGCTGCCCTCACTCTTTCAGTCCCCCCACTGCAGACAGTGCTGACAACCACCACAGGAAGGCAAATTCCTTTCCACTTTTGCCTCTTCCATCCCTGTGACACAGCTGTGACATCTTTGTTCTCTGACACTGCCTGTTTTGTGCATTGTTGAACCTAGAGTTCCTGTCTAGGCTTTCCTTCTGTCCTCACAACTGCAACTCTCCTTTAAGAAGCGACTTCACCCTTCTTTGTTCCATTCCAAATTCCCCTGAGGGATGACTACCCCAGCTCACCACTATAAACATGCTTTTTCTTCTCTCTCCATTTCATGCCTCCTCAAATTCTATTCCCTTTCAGGATCTTCCAGAGCCTATCATTCTCTCATACACTATTTATGTCCTCCCACCTTCAATAAGCCTGTCATGCCACCTCTCATTAAACACAAGATCTATTTCCAGACATCTTTTGTTCTTTCTTCTGTGCTGCACCTCAAAGATGTGGACATCCAGCAAGTTATCTCATTGACCTCTTTCAAATCTTTCCCCTCAAACCTTCTTTGTCTTTAGGCAGAAGAGAAACTTTGGTTGCTTTGGTAGCTATGGATGTGCAGAGCTGATGCTCCCCATCAGACACTGCTCTGTCTCCCTGTGCTTACTCTGCCCACCTCTGTGGGTCCACTGGTGGCCTCCCCTCTTCATCCCACTGAGCTGTTGGGGCAAAGACTAATTTCCTCACTTTTCTATGGATTTCTGAGCCTGCTCACAGATAGCTCCTCTGTAAACAGGGAACTCTTCTGTTCTGGAAAAAAAACCCAGCAGCTCAGGTCTCTACATTTACTTGACTAATTTGGTGGCTTTTTGTGATAAAGTCCTCCTGAAGATTCTGCAAAGGCAAGTGGAGAACAAAGCAGAGGTGATTGGTGGGAACCAGCAATGGCTGCACCAAGGGCAGCTCATGCCTGATGAATTTGGAGGGTTTTTATGATGAAGTCACAGTGACAGTGGACAAGGGAAGGGCAACTGATGGCATCTACCTGGACCTGAGTAAGGCATTTGACTCTCTCCCACATGGCATCCTGGGCACCAAACTGGAAAAACATGGACTGGATGGGTGGAGCACTGCTGGGTAAGGAATTGGCTGGATGGTGGCACACAGAGAGTGGTGATCAAGGGCACAATGTCCACTGGAGACCAGTGACAAGTGGTGTCCCTCAGGTGTCCCTCAGTGCTTTGTCAGTGCCATGGACAGAGGAATCAGTGCACCCTCAGCAAGTGTGCAGATGACACCAAGCTGTGTGGCACAGTCAACTTGCTAGAGGGCAGGGATCCATCCAGAGGGACCTGGACAGGCTGCAGAGGTGTGCCCAGGCCAACCTCATGACATTCAACAAGGCCAAGTTCAAGGTCCTGCAGTTGGGTAGGCACAATCCCAAGCACAACTACAGGCTAGGTGGGGAATGGCTGAGAGCTCTGCTCTGCTGAGACCTCACCTGCAGGAAGAAATGGACCTGATAGAGTAGAGGAGGGCCACAAAAGTGATTAGGGGGTTGGAGCAGCTCTGCTATGAGAACAGGTTGAGAGAGGTGGGGGGTGTTCAGACTGGAGAAGAGAAGGCTCCAGGGAGACCTAAGAGCATCCTGCCAGTACCTGCAGGGGGCTACAAGAAGCCTGCAGAGAGACTGTTTGCAAAGGCCTGCAGGGGCAGGACGAGGGCAATGGCTTCAAACTAGAGCAGAGCAGATTTAGACTGGATGTGAGGAACAAGTTCTGCACCATGAGGCTGCTGGAACACTGCAACAGGTTGCTCAGGGAGGTGGTTGGGGCTCCACCCCTGGAGATATTCAAAGTGAAGCTGGACAGGGCTCTGATCTAGTTGAGGATGCCCTTGATGACTGCAGATTTGGGCTGGTCTGGATGAGCTTTGGAGGTCACTTCCATCCCAGACCACTTTCTGGTTTTATGATCTCTTCCCAGAAACACCCAAATTAAAATAAGATGGAGGGCAGCTTTCTCCAGAGAAGGATGCAAGACAGAAGATCTAGCAAACAGGAGGATATATGCCCAGGAAACCTTTGTCCTCCTGCTGTGACAATCAATAATCTGTCCCACCCAAACACTGCAGGCTGAAGAAGTCTGCACACCAAGCAGTGCACTGGTGGCACTGCCACTTCTTGCTCAGAATTAAAGCAGCAAGGTTGGGTCTGGCCACTGACAAAACAGTGACTGCAATTCTATATTTTTTTTCTATTTATACCAGAGGCTAAATTATCAGACTCGTGTTTACTTCCAGCCACCACTACCAGCCTGAAGGGGAAATGGAGCAGAATGAGGCTGGCACAAGTCATAGCTCACTCCACCCATCAGTACAACCAAATTTGCTCAGCAGAGCATCAGTTACTGTTCTGAACTTCAAGGCTGTGGTACGAAATTTTTAGAACCAGAGGAACGAGAGGCTAAAACGAAGGCCAGGTTAAGATACCAATAAATCTCTCCACTAGCAGAACTATTATCTTTATTTGGGAAGCTGAATGCTTCTGAATATTTAATCCAAACCACTCAGCTCTGAACACCTACAAGTCTTGCTCCTGGATGGAAGGGAGTCTGCAGAGAGATTTGCCCAGCTCCTCTGGGGCTCACTGTGCAGCCCATGGGATTAAACTGTTATGCAGAGCCATTAAAATACCCCTCTCAGCTCTTCCCTCTGACACACACTGAGGAGGATGCTGCCCTTGACACTTTTTTTTTTTTCATTTTTTAATTGAAATTATTTTGTACATTACTTGCAAAATTATTATTATTAATGTTTGCTCCTCTTCTGCATTACATTTTTTATTAGTGTTTGCAACATTGTGCTCAGGATAATGCATCATTAACTGGCTGAGCCTTGTAAAGAATTCAAGTATTAGGGGAAGATAATCGTTATTATTTCATGGAAATAAACCTCACTTAACTCCAGCAGAGATGAGGAAGCCATCTCCTGGGCTACACAGCCACTTTGCTTCTTGCACATAGCTGGCAAAGAGTAGTTTCAGTAGGATCTGGACTGGCCCTTAAGCCAGGGAGTGAGCTCAGTTGTGACCACTAATCCAGTTGCACTTATTTGACACTGCCTTAAAAAACAACAACAACAACAACAAAAAAAAAGACAAACACCACCAACAAAAAAATACCACAAAAACAAAACACAAAAGCAAACAAACAAAAAAAACCCCACCAAAAAACCCCAAACAAAAACAAAACCCCAAACCAAAACCAAACAAAAAACCCAAACCCCCCCAAAAAAACCAAAACAAAAAACCAAACAAAAATCCAAAATCAAAAACCAAAAAAGCACAAAACTAAAACCAAACCAAAGAATAAAAAAGAAGAAAAAAAAAACCCAATTAAAAAAAAAACCAAAACCAAAACACAAAAGGCACAAAAACAAAATATGAAACAAAACAAAAAAGACACAAAACAAAACAAAAAAGGCCTAAAACCAAAACACAAAACAAAAATAAAAAATGCAAAAACAAAACACAAAAAAACCCAAACAAGGCAAAACAAAAAACAAAACAAGAAAACAAAACAAAAAACAAAAGAAAAAAAAACCCAAACAACCCCCCCAACAAAACAAACAAACAACAAACAAAAAAGAATAAAAAAAAATAAAAACAAACAAAACCCAAAACCAAACAAAAACCACAAAACCCCCCAAAAATAATTAAAAAAAAAACCCAAACAAAAAACCTCAAACCCCAAAACAAGCAAATCAAACCAAACCAAATAAAACAAACCCAAACCAATACAAAAAACCAACTCCACCAGATACAAACAAAAACCAAAACCCAAAAGAAACACAACACCACTCCCCCCCAACCAGCCACCAAAAAGTCAAAACCAATCCCCCAAGGTTTTATGGACGAAACTCTTGCAAGAGTAAACCAAGGGCACCACTCCCAGACACAATGCAGACACAATGTGCTCCTGCATTTCATTCTTCACTCCAGAACCAGAAAGAGCCATGTTGGAGGCAGACAGAGCTGGGAAGGCTCCAGACAAGGAGACTCCAGCTGGGAAGGCTCCAGACAAGGAGACTCCACAATCTCTCTGGGCAGCCTGTGCCAGTGCTCTGTTCTGTGCTCTCCTTACAGTAAAGTTCTTCCTCATGGTGAGTTGTAACTTGCCGTGCTGCAGGAGGGTTGTGCCCAAAGATCTCTTCCAACCCCTAACACCCTGTGATCCTGCAACCTGGACTGGTGCAGTTTATTTTTCCTTCCCATGTGCAGGACTCTGCACTTAGCATTGTTGAATCTCATTAGGTTCCTCTCTGCCCAGCTCTCAGCCTGCCCAGGTCTCACTGAATGCCTGCACAGCCTCCAGGTAACTCAGTCAAGCTTCCCAGTTTGGTACCATTACCAAACTTGCTGAGCAGACTCTGTCTGTCTGTCCTGTCAGCAATGTCATTGAGAAAGCTGTTGCACAGCACTGGTCCTAGCACTGATCCCTAGTGGACTCCAATAGTTGCAGGTCTTCAGCTGGACATGGCACTACTGATCACCACTCTGCACTCTATTGTTTAACTAGTACCTAGGCCTGTGCATCCAGCACAGCCTCAGAAGCTGCTGCTGCCTGCTCTAGGGATGTCCACAGCAGGTCCAAAGTTAGAACACAAGGTTAAGATCAATCGTGGAAGCAAGCAGCTCCCAGAAAAAGACAATTGACTGTGCCAAGGAGCAGGTAGCTCAAGTCAGAACACATTGACAGAGCTGCACCACAACCAGCAGCTGATCTGATTCATTTACAGCTCACTCTGGGTACCTGTTTTGTACTGGACATACCTACAACAAATGACTCACACTGGGATGAAATGTGAGTAGAAAGCAACTTTTCAATGCTTTTTAAGGTCTTCTTAAACACTTTCACTTCCTAGACCAGGTTAAACAAGCCAAAAGCATAAAAATGCTAGAAGTCTTTATGAACTTTTGCATTTGAGGATTAATAGAAAAGTAATTAGATGATGATGATGATGATGATGATGATTATTATTATTATTATTGAAGGTCTTGAAGTTTGTTTCAGCAATACACATCCTGACTTTTACTAAAATGAGAGGGTTGGACTAGATGGCCTCTGGAGGTCCCTTCCAATCCAGACCATTCTGTGATTCTATGATTCTGTGACTAAAATTAATCTCAGCAATGGATGCAAAATTCAAGCTGTGGACTGCAACCTGTAGTTAGCATTACTCGCCCTCATATGCTTCCTTGGCTAATGTCAAGAGTGAACAGAACCATTCTGAGGGTTGAGCTGTGTAACATTCATCTCTTTCAGGTACAATTTTTGTCCACCTTCACTGGCATTTTTAATTACAAATGTGGAAGCAGTCAGTACTTTATCTATACGGATACTTCAGCAAGTTGATATCCAAGGGGAAAGAAAAATGAGCCTACATCAGATTCAGTTCTTATTGTTCAATTAATAAAATTTGTTTTTTTCATATGGTGGAAAGTGTGAGTTCACCAAACCACAGATTACTGAGGCTAGAATAGACCTCTGAGATCATCATCTTCAGCCTATGACCTAACACCCCCAAATCCACCAGACCATGGCACTGAGTGCCACATCCAAGCTTGCCTTAAGCACCTCCAGGGACAGTGACTCCACCACCTCCCTGGGCACCCCAATCCAGTCTCTAATTCCCCTCTCCAGCAGGAAGTGCTTCCTAACATCCAACCTAACCCTCCTCTGGCACAGCTTCAGGTCATGCCCTCTCCTCTTGGCACAAGTTGCCTGAGAGCAGAGCTTGACCTCCTCTTTACTACAGATAAGCTACCCTTCAGGTAGCTGTAGAGTGTGCTAAGGTCCCCCCTGAGCCTCCTCTTCTCCAGGCTGACCATCCCCATCTCCCTCAGCCTCTCCTCAGCAGCCTCCCCCTCCAGTCCCTTCCTCAGCCTCATCACTCTCCAAACCCACTCTGGCCCTTTAATATCTTCCTTTATCTTTTCCTTTATAGAAGAAAGCATGAAAAGCTGTTAAATATAATCAACAATACATTTCCAGTTTCAAACGAAAAATAGTGCCTGATGGTTTCAGCACTTCTCCCCTTGTTTTTCAAACTACTCCTTTCTCACAGAGAGCTCCTGGCAGATATTTTTCAAAGTTCTCCAAAGCCTGCAACTAGCTCCAACTGAAGTTTACATACAGAAGCTGGAGCTGATGAGTTTCTTTCATTCTGCACAACAGTCTAAGCAAGAACATCCTGAACCCCTCCACGTAACCTCAGCCCCTTCATTCTGTGCCCAGGTACCCGTGCCCCAGAGCTAGCTTCAAAGCTGCCTGCCTCTGCATCCCCTGCACTGTGATGCAAGCAGCTCACCAAGTTTTCACAACCTTTAGCACTAATCTGAATGCAAACCCAGCTGACCAGCTGAGAAACACCACCACAAAGCAGCCCCATAGCCGCCACCTCCTCTCTCCAGCACGGCAGACAGATGCCTTTGATGCTGCCCTTCCTCCTCTGCCCTGCGCCAGCAGTAGCTGCAGTTCCAAACCTCAGACACGTGGCTATTTCTGACAGGTAGAAGCAGAACCTTGGGTCCCAAGGGAACTGCAGCATGAGCATGGTGTTTGCACAATGACTGGCCAGATAGCTGCCCTCTTGCTTCTGAGCTTTCAAGAAATGAAAGTGCACTTATGAAAGTTTCACAAGGTGGGGGGG
>VWZE01020513.1:47162-62652 GCA_013396675.1 Eubucco bourcierii
AAAAAGGAGGGGAAAAAGGAGGGGAAAAAGGAGGGGAAAAAAGGAGGGAAAATAGGAGGGGAAAGAAGGAGGGAAATAGGAGGGGAAAGAAGGAGGGGGAAAGGAGGGGAAAAAGGAAGTAAAAAGGAGAAAAAAGGATGAAAAAAGGGCAAAAAGGAGAAAAAAATGAAAAAAAGGAGAAAAAAAAAAGGAGGGGAAAAAAAAGGAGGGGAAAAAAATGAGAGGAAAAAAAAGGAGAGGAAAAAAAAGGAGGGAAAAAAAAAAGCAAGCAAAGAGGTTTCAGAGAAGACAGCCCCTAGAGCAATTTCCAAACATCAAAGAAAAAGGCCTCCAGCCTGTTCTCCTCATCTGATACCTTTTGTTCCCCAACTCTGCGTCTGCAGGCACATTCCCAGTGATGCACAAAGGCTCCTGCAGCCCATGGACAGCTCAGTGTCCACACCCATTGCCTGCCTCCCGCTCTGATTACCTTACACTGCCACTTCAGACCAGTCCAATCCCTGTTCTGCAGTGAGTGGCTCTGGTGAAGCTAGGTGGGAGTAAGCAGAGAACGTGGGGAGGCAGAGCAATGCAGCAGCTCTGCGTGGTGGAATCAATCGCAGAGTTAAGCAGGTTGGGAAAGACCTCTGAGGTCATCGAGTCCAACCTATCGCCTAACATCTTCTAATTAACTAACCCATGGCACTAAGCACCTCATGCAGCCTCCTCTTAAACACCTCCAGAGATGGGGACTCCACCGCCTCCCCAGGCAGCCCATTCCAGTGTCGGTCACTCTTGCTGGGAAGAACTTCTTCCTAACATCCAGTCTGAACCTGCCCTGGTGCAGTTTGAGGCTGTGTCCTCTCGTCCTGTCCCTGGGTGCCTGGGAGAAGAGCCCAACCCCACCTGGCTACAACCTTCCTTCAGTCTGTCTGCTCCCTCGGTCGTCCTGTGCTTACAGTTCAGTTGAGTCCTGCTCCACTGTTGGCTCATAAGGCACACCCCAGGGGGCTTCCCACTCACTTCCACTCACATGATCATTTCCCCTTGTGATGGTTTGGGAGTTACCTCCCTGCCACACACTATGAAAATCCCCCAGACTAGACTCGGCCAGCTGGAAGTTAAGGACTGAAGCTCTATTTACAGTTTAGCACAATGCACAAGCAGAGATATACACTATAGACAGGAATAGTTACAGACATAGACAAGTTAAAGGGAATACAGAAACACAATCCCCCTTCCAGAAATCAGAGTCCCCAGGAGAGGTTCCCAAGCACCCTTCCCCCTTCTTCCCACCCCTCTACCTTACCCCAGGGTCTGCCTTATGTGCAAGGTGAGTTTGAAGGATGAGCAAGGGGGGTTAGAAGCAGAGTGATTAGTTGGGTTACACAGCAGAAAGGCCAGAAGCTCTCAGAGAGACAGAGACAAGACTCTCTGTGTGTCTTATCCATAGTTGTGTCCTTTTTTTTTATACATCTCAGTAAGCCTATGAGTGAAGCAGCCATCACCACTGTTTGCTTTTCAGAGCCTATAATCTAATTCTTTTTCATTAAAATATTCCAATTAGCCTCAAACCAGCACACTCCTCTTCTACAGGTCTGCATTTCTATTTCTGTGTTCACCCCCCCCAAGGTGACCTTTTCCTGTCCAGCTCTGCATTTGCCTCAGCAGCTCTGCAGGGCAGGACTCTGAGTGTCCCAGTGTTCACAAAGCACACTCACAATCCCTGCATGCCCAAAACTGCTGCCCTTGAAGGCATCCCTGTCAGCATGTCCACTCTGGTGGGGTAGGGCATGGTGGCAAATGAGGAAGGGTCTCTGGATACAACTGTAATTGTCAGCCTCATTTGCTTCACTCAATCACATAAGGAAAGCTCACAGTGACAGAAAGTTCCTCCACCAGGAATTGCTTGTACCTGTGTGCAGATTCAGAGGCAGTGCTCATACAGGTGAGCTAACCAAAGAGCTGCCCTCGCTCTGGAAACTGCAGGCACTGTAGCACTGCAGCCAGGCACAGCCTTTCAGAACATCTCCTTTTGTGATGTAACACACAACTCTTCCTCCTAACAGCAGCATTGCCCTTCCTCATGCCAGCACACAGAGCTTGTATGACCAAACTCAATTTCACATAAACTCTTAATGATCTGCTGCTCACTTCTGGCCCTGCCCTGCCCCAAGTGCAAACTGCCACATTGGATTTCATGAGACTTGTCCCAGTCCTGACCAGGTGGGTATGTGGGATGCTTCAAGAAAGAGGTTTGTGTGCATGCAAGGAACAAGGAGCCTGGGCTGGAGCTGGCCAAGGGGGAAGTGGGAACACTTGCCTCTGTCAGCCTGCAGGCAGTAAAGGCTGCGTGACAGTCTGGTCCCTGTGCTCAGTGTCTGAGAGGGCATCTCTGCCTCCTCTGTCTTCAGAGGTTTCCCTGGAGCTAGATGTAGTAAATGGAACAGTTTTTGGTTCACTGCCCCTCCAGTCCTCCCATATAGAGTTCCTAGGGAATTTCCCTCAGCAGCACATGACATGAAAATAAAAAGGCATGGAAATACTCTAGGAACAGCAATTATTTCCACCATGTAAACCTACTGGGTCTGATCCAAGCTTCCTCAAGCTCAGTGGGACTTCTGTGTCTGCAATGAATGGTGTCCTTGCCAACTCCTAACTCCTCCAGGTTGGGGAGGAAAAGCTCACAAAAGGAGCTCACTCTTGGACCTGGATTTAAATGCAGGCCTGTGGCATACACTGCCTCGCAGATATATGCTGTACAGCTCCAGAAATACCTTTGCTGGGATTTAAGTAAAGGCACTAAACTTAGCACCTGCTCCCCAGAGCTTTATGACATATGGAGCCCAGGATGTCAGCAGCCACACACTGCTGGAGGGTGCTCCTCCTGCCCCACCAGTGGTTCCCAGCTCACATCCTCCTTGCAGGCAGCATGCCCACCACCCTGTGGCAACTGACCTGACCCTAGCCTGCCTTTTGCTAGGGACTGCTGTCAGGGTGTGCTGATACATTCACTTGTAGTTTCCTCCAGGGATCAGTGCTGGGAATGATCCTGTTCAATCTCTTTATTGATGATCTGGACCAGGGGATTGAGTCNTGGGGACAGAGTGGCTGGAGAGCAGTCAGGTAGAGAGGGACCTGGGGGTGCTGGGAGAGAGTAGTTGAAGATGAGGCAGCAGTGTGCCCAGGTAGGCAGGAGAGTCAATGGCATCCTGGCCTGGATCAGGAACAGTGTGGTCAGCAGGAGCAGGGAGGTTATTGTGCCCCTGTGCTCAGCACTGGTCAGGCCACAGCTTGAGTGCTGTGTCCAGTTCTGGGCCCCCCAATTCAAGAGAGATGTTGAGGTGTTGGAAGGTCTCCAGAGAAGGGTAGCAAGGCTGGGGAGGGGTCTGGAGCACAGCCCTGTGAGGAGAGGCTGAGGGAGCTGGGGGTGTGAAGCCTGGAAAAGAGGAGGTTCAGGGTAGATCTCATTGTTACCTGAAGGGAGGTTGTAGCCAGGAGGGGTTGGGCTCTTCTCCCAGGTAATCAGCAACAGAACGAGGGGACACAGTCCCAAGCTGTTCCAAGGGAGTTCTAGGCTGGATGTTAGGAGGAAGTTCTTACCAGAGAGAGTGATTGGCATTGGAATGGGCTGCCCAGGGAGGTGGTGGAGTCGCTGTCCCTGGAGGTGTTCAAGAAAAGCCTGGATGGGGCACTTAGTGCCATGGTCTGGTTGATTGGCTAGGGCTGGGTATTAGTTTGGACTGGATGAGCTTGGAGGTCTCTTCCAACCTGGGTGATTCTATGACTCTGTGTTTCCCCGTGTAACTGGAGACTAACTGTTTCACAAAAGCTCCCAGTTCCTTGTCAGCCATAGCCTGTCAGAAGCAAAAAGGAAAACTGATGCGTTTAGAAGCCTATAGAGAGAAAGAGGGAGGAAATACCCACTGAAATAACTACTGCTTTCACTATCTGAAATGAAGAAGATGCACTGCTGGAACAACAAAGATTTTAATTTCTACAATACCGAGTCCAGGGCAGAGCTTGGTCTGGGCCGTGGGGTACAGCCCAGCTCTTTCTCTCCTTCCCAGAGGCACTGAGCTGGGATCAGCGTTCCCAGCAGAGTTGCCATTACAAATTGTTCGATTCCCTCCTAACTGTAATGGTTATTGCATCTTACTGAAGTGATAGCCTAGCTCAACACAGATCTGGCTGCTGAAGGTGGATGTTTTTAATTGCCACCCATCCCTGACCCGTGTGATTGAAATGGAGGAATTACTTTGTTCTGATGCTTAACTCCCCGCAAAGCTTGTGGCCAGAGAAATCCCTCTGCCAAAGCTCTCAAGGCACTGAAGTCAGGCAAAGCTCTTCCATTCCTAGCAGCTTCAGTGGTACTGGATTTATCTTGATTGCCCATATTGCTAAAAAGCCAAAGGGTGTTTCATACCACCAGGACATGGAGAATTTCTTACTCCATAATTGAAAAATGCACAGATAGGGAGAACTACTGCAGCGGTGGAAAGGAGAAAGTGCCAAGCAAGGGCGAATGAATGGCATTGTTATTTTATGTGGCATTATCAGGTGACAACAGCAGCACACTTGGATGTATTCTATAATGACATTTAAAGTAACATATGTCAGTGTTGCCAGCTATATTCCATGTCACGCCAGATGCTCTGTAGTGTTTTCATCCTCACCTCTCAAAGCAAGTCCTAATTAAACGAGGCTGGCATAGACTCATAGAATCATAGAATTGTAAGGTTGGAAGAGACCACAAAGATCATCTACTTCTAACCCCCTGCCATAGGCAGGGACACCTCCCACTAGTACAGCTCACTCAAGGCCTCCTCCAACCTGGCCTTGAACATCTCCAGGTGCAGAGTAACCACAACCTCCCTGGGCAATCTGTGCCAGTGTCTCACCACCCTCACTGCAAACAACTTCCTAACATCTAGTTTCAATCTCCCCTCTGCCAGTTCAAACCTATTGCCCCTTGTCCTGGTGTTGCAAGGCCTTGTCAATAGTCCCTCCCCAGCCTTCCTGTAGGCCCCCTTCAGATACTGGAAAGCTACGCTAAGGTCTCCTGGAAGCCTTCTCTTCTCCAGACTGCAGAGCTCCAACTCTCTCAGCCTGTCCTTATAGCAGAGCTATAAGAGAGAGAAGAACATCCCTGGCCCGTCTCTCTCTCTCTCTCTCAAAATCTGTGGCTGATGGTAATATAATCCCTGGTCTTTTCCTTCCCTGCTCTTCTATTTTTGTCCGTTGTTGCCTCTCCCTCTCTCCCCTCTTCCCTCTGTTTCGTTCATTAAATGTAGGAGGAAGTTCTTTATAGTGAGGGTGGTGAGGCACTGGAACAAGTAGCCCAGGGAAGTTATGGATGCTCCCTCCCTGGAGGTGTTCAAGGCCAGGTTGGATGAGGCCTTGAGTGAGCTGTACTAGTGGGAGGTGTCACTGCCTATGGCAGGGGGTTGGAACTAGACGATCCTTGAGGTCACTTCCAACCTTACCATTCTATGATTCTATGATCCTTTAATAAACAGTTTTGTGGTCTCATTTGCACCTTAATTTCACAACATAGAAATCTAGAAGAACAATCTTGCTTCTCTGGACAGAGATATTGTTAATCTCTGGTCTTCAGACCTCAACACCACCTTGCCAGGTTATTTAGCCCATGCACAAGCTCATTGCTGGCTGGAGGATCCCTGTACAGAGCTCTACTGTAAGGTGCAGGCATGCCTTGAGTTAGCTGTCATTATCTGCTATTAATCCTGACAGAACACACTGAACACAGCACCCTTAAAAGGGTGTAAGTGAGAGTTAGGCACTAGTTAACTTCTAAATTAAAGCATGAATTAAATGAACTACTGAAGAAAGCAAAGGGCAATTTGAATTTCAGTTCATTAGGAAGTCGAAGCAAGTAAGTCAGTTTACACCAGCTAAGGATTTGGCCTAGTTTCTCCTCCCTATGGCTTTAAGCTCTATTGTGTGCAGGAGAAGCTGCATGATGTGGAGTTACCTTGCTGTGTGATGCTGGAGATTCACAGCAAACACTCTCTTACTTCTTTCACTGAACTGTTTTAGACTATTTGCAGTCCACTATATGCATTCCATAGTTGATGCGAGAATAGTGGGGCTTAAGAAGGCATCAGCAAACAATTTTCTGTGGGATTCTTTCAATTTCCAGTTAAAAATATTTACCAACCTATCATTATTATGATGACCTTTGTGTTTAATTCCTTGCCATAGTCATAATCAAGAGGAGGCTCAGGGAGGACCTTAGCACACTCTACAGCTACCTGAAGGGAAGCTGTAGTCAGGTGTGGGTCAGGCTTTGCTCCCAGGCAATTTGTGCCAAGAGGAGAGGGCATGGCTTGAAGCTGTGCCAAGGGAGGGTTAGGTTGGATGTTAGGAAGCACTTCCTGCTGGAAAGGGGAATTAGAGACTGGAATGGAGTGTCCAGAGAGGTGGTGGAGTCACTGTCCCTGGAGGTGTTTAAGGTAAGGTTGGATGTGGCACTTAGTCTGGTGGATGTGGTGGTGCTAGGTCCTAGGTTGGAGGTGATGATCTGAGAGGTCTATTCTGGCCTCAGTGATTTTGGGATCTTGTGGTTCTGTGTATTTCTAACACTAGAGACAGAACTGAAACAGTAAAGGGAAAAACCGATCAGAAGCTGCTGATTAACAAGTTGCACAGAATCAGAGACATCAGTAGCACCATTTAGCTTGAGAAAGGCACACCCAGGGCCTTCAGAGAGATTGTGAAAAACTGTAACCTAACTAAAAATGGTGTCCCAGCCTTGTTGTTGAACACAATAAATTCATGAGTATAAATCTCACAGGGCTCAAAATCGGTCTCACTTTCTGGCCGTATCCGATAAACCTGTCTGACTTGCTAACACCTGTGAGCAATTTCTTACTAGCTGGAGGCAGTTGCTCCTCAGCCTGCAGCCATAAGTGGAGGAGAGCCTGGAAGCATTCCCAGGCACTGATGCCAACTGGCAGGGAGCAGCCTGAATCAGGGCTGCTAACAGCCTCCATACTCCGCACAGGGCAGGTGTGCACCAACCACCAAGCTCCAGGCCCTCCCGGCTGTCCAGTCACCCCTGCACATCAGTGGGGGGCTGTAGCTGGAATGGGGCAAATGTCTTTTCAGGAAACAGTCCCACAAAGCGCTGGGGCAGAGCAGACAGAGGTGCTAGCAGGCGTTCTTGCACTTAGGAGCATAGGAACAGCCACAAGCTATGGCACTTCTTTCCACTAGGCTGAGTGGAACAAGGGGAACCCATGGCAGAGCCTGCCCCCGTGCTCTCCTCTCCTTTTTCCAAGGGCAGCACACTCACGCTTCCTCCCTTTGCCCTTGCCCACTGGCCAATCAGCACAGCTGTGCTGGGATACAAACACAGCTTGGAGAACACAGAGAAGGGAGCACTCCTGAGCAGCCACAGAGCCGCTGCAGCTGCTTCTAGAGGACAGAGGATTCCTGCAGCAGCCTGCACGCAGAGGGTACCAAAGGGATTCTTCAACAAATTCCTCACTCCTGCATGTATCCTAGCAACCCCTCTCTGAGGTTAGAGATACGCTGCCTTGCCTACCTGTTGCACAGGAAGCCTGAGGCAAGTTACATATTGCTTTCTTCTCAGCTCACCCCACTACTGGGAAGCCACAGCAATTAAGAGATGCACCAGGGTCACCACGCTGCGGTCCCCTCTGCTCAGGCCAGGTGTCACACACAGGCATTCTCACCTCTAAGCACTCATCTCACTCCTGCCTTGTGCACTGTGGTCCAAGGGAAGGCCTTGCTGACACAGGCAGTAAGGAGGGGGTGGTCTTAATCCCTTCTGCAAAAATGCTTTATCTGCAGTCACACAGCACTGAAGGATCTCAGCCCCTCAGTGAGTATCTAAAAGAGATTCTGCAAACACCATGGGTCCAAAATGCGCACAGAGAACAAAATAAAGAAAATTCAACTCCTTCTATGCCCCTCCCTTCAGCCTGATGAAGCTGAAATATAATTACAGCAAATGAGCCATCCTTGTTAAAAAACAGACCCAAGAAATTAATTGAAAAGCAATGTTTTTCATAAAGGACTTTTCAGTTCTTTTATTTTTTTCCTCCCTCCTCTAAAGCACATCTTAGCTTTTTGTCTTTCTTGAGGGATGGGGAAAAAAAAAAAAAAGAAAGAAAAGCAAAATTTACAATTTTACAGAAATGGTCATAGAAATTATTTTGGTTCCTAGAAAACTAAAAATAAACTTAATTTAAAAAGAAAACCCCAAACCCCAAAATCTGTAGAAGGGGAAATTTTGAATGGATGAGTCTCTACCCCTAGTGAAGATGGACTTCTGCTATGATTCTCCCACCCATCAAATTAGATTTCCTTTATTTGGCTGTCACTGACCAAATCCTTTCACCTCCAATATGCATTTCCACTTGAATCTCTGCTATCTTCATTTACCGCTTGCCTGCACTCTTGCAAAACAAGCAGATAAGAAAAAAGAGGAGGTTGAGGGCAGACCACATTGCTGTCTACAGCTAGATGGAGGGACATAGTGGAGAGGCTGCTGCTGGGCTCTGCTCACAGGGAATTGGAGACAAAACAGAAGGGAATTTAAGAAGGACAATTTAAGAAGGACATTGAGGTACTTGAACGTGTCCAGAGAAGGACAACAAGGTTGGTGAGAGGCCTCCAGCACAAACCCTATGAAGAGAGGCTGAGGGAGCTGGGATTGTTTAGCCTAGAGAAGAGGAGGCTCAGGGCAGACCTTCTTGCTGTCTCCAACTACCTGAAGGGTGCTTGTAGCCAGGAGGAGGTTGCTTTCTTCTCTCAGGCAAGCAGCACCAGAACAAGAGGACACAGTCTCAAGCTGTGCCAGGGGAAGTTTAGGCTGGAGGTGAGGAGAAAGTTCTTGACTGAAAGAGTCATTGACTGCTGGAATGGGCTGCCCAGGGAGGTGGTGGAGTCACTGTCCATGGAGGTGTTCAAGGTGAGTTTGGACATGGCACTTGGTGCCATGGTCTGGTCTTGAGGTCTGTGGTAATGGGTTGGACTTGATGAGCTCTGAGGTCTCTTCCAACTTTTGTGATACTGTGAATGGCCTCAAGCTGAGGCCGGGGAGGTTTAGATTGGACATTAGGAAAAAGTTTTTCATGGAGAGAATGGTCAGGCACTGGAAAGAGCTTCCCAGGGAGGTGGTGGAGTCACCCACCATGGATGTGTTTAACGGTTGTTTGGATGCGGTGCTTAAGGATATGGTTTAAGGTGAAGGGTTCTAGGTTGGACTTGATGATTCTGAGGGGCTCTGCCAACCTGGATGTGTCTGTGTGCTTCTGTGATAAGACACTGCATAGTTTGCTGGATTTTTTGTGTGCTACTAAACTAACCTCTGTTAAATCTGTTTTATTCTACTGTATTAAAGCATTCACTGGTTGTGCAGGGACACACAGGGGAGTTTCTGTCCCCAAGGCCAAGAGGGGAGATGAGGTTAGCACTGCTCAAAGATACATTGTTTGCTGTAGATTTTTTATTCATCTTCACTCAGAAGAAAATATGGGATGCTTCAGAGGTGGGTTTGGCACTTGTAAGCTATCCCTCCTTGCCCACTCAGAGATGAATGCCAGGGTGAAAGGCAGCCATCAGGTATTCTCTCAGTTTGGAACACTCAAAGTGTGAACAGCAATTCTGCCCTTTCATTGGATAAGCTAAGGTTGACTTCCCTGCTACCTGGGGAAGGCAGGAACCATTTGCAGTAGCTCACAGGCAACGAATGGAAGAAAGTGGCATATCCTCCCCCTCAGTATCCTTAGTCTGCTAATCTTAGGCTGAAGAATACCTTCAGGTATCAAACCTGCCTTTATACTTTAAGGTTATTTGGCAGCTGAACCTGCAAGCCAGGATATGCCCAGTTGAGATGGCAGCCCTCCCTTGTTAGCTCTGTGTCTGTTTGGTTCTGACACTTCTGCAAAACTATTAACATAAGAATTTATTCACAAGAAGTTAGGAAAGGATTTTTATAGGTAAGTTTTTGCAAGTGTCATGTGAATTGTAGAATATGGTCCTGGCCTGCACTGCACAGAGGAAAGTCCTTCAGGTTGGTAGACATCAGGAATAAGAACTAGAACATGTATTCTCTTCTCAGACCCCACCTGGAGTCCTGTGTGCAGTTCTGGAGCCCCCAGCACAGGAAGGACATGGAACTGTTGGAGTGGGTCCAGAGGAGGCCAGGAAGATGCTCAGAGGGTTGCAGCAGCTCTACTATGAGCACAGGCTGAGAGTTGGGGCTCTGCAGCCTGGAGAAGAGAAGGTTTCCAGGACACCTTAGAGTAGCCTTCCAGTATCTGAAGGGGGCTACAGAAAGGCTGGGGAGGGACTATTGAGAAGGTCTTGCAATGACAGAACAAGGGGTAATGGGTTTGAAGTGACAGAGGGAAGACTGAAACTGGATGTTAGGAAGAAGTTCTTTGCAGTGAGGGTGGTGAGACACTAACATAGGTTGCCCAGGGAGGTTGTGGCTGCTCCTTCCCTGGAGGTATTCAAGGCCAGGTTGGAGGAGGCCTTGAGTGAGCTGTACTAGTGGGAGGTGTCCCTGCCTATGGCAGAGGGTTAGAACTAGATGATCTTTGAGGTCCCTTCCAATATTACCATCCTATGATTCTTATTGCCTTCACCAGTGTGCTGTTTTGAGGCTAACTGGAATATTTCAATGAGAAAAATTAGATTACAGGCTGTGAGAAGCAAACAACAATGATGTCTGCTTCACTTACAGGCTTGCTGAGATGTATAAAAACAATAACACAAATATAAATAACACAAAGAGTCTCTCTATCTGGGAGCTGTTGTGTGTGCTGGCCTCTCTGCTGTGTAACCCAACTAACCACTCTGCTTCTAACTCCCCTTGCCCATCCTCCAAACTCACCTTGCACATAAGTCAGATCCTGGGATAAGGTAGAGGGGTGGAAAGAAGGTGGAAGGGTGTTTGGGAGCCCCTCCTGGGGACTCTGATTTCTGAGATGGGAATTGTGTTTCTGCATTGTCTTTAACTTGTTTATCTCTGTAACTATTCCTGTCTATTGTGTATATCTCTGCCTGTACATTGTGCTGAGTTGTAAATAGAGTTTTAGTCCTTAACCTCCAACCTGCTGAGTCTAGTCTGGGGGATTTTATAAAGGGGGGGGGGAGGNGGTTGGTGGGGGGGATTTGTAGAGGGGGCGGGGGGGCAAGGTAACTCCCAAACCATCACAAGTGAGAACTGGATTATGTTTTCTGTGAGAGATCAAACTCACTGCCTTCAGAGCTGTCACTTTTTAAGCAGCACGGTAGAAGAAACTCAGAGCATTTATAGCTACATTTAAATACGAAGACATGCCAGACGTGTCTGGCAACAAACACACAGCTGTTCACTGCACACTGGAAACAGCACAGCAGTGTTGCATTGGGGCTGAACCCTGGTGCAGGCTAAGCCTGAGGATAGTGTGCAGGTGAGAACAACTTCCTCGTGGCACAGTCGACTTGCTAGAGGGCAGGGATCCATCCAGAGGGACCTGGACAGGCTGCAGAGCTGTGCCCAGGCCAAAGTCATGACATTCAACAAGGCCACGTGTAAGGTCCTGCACCTGGGTAGGCACAATCCCAAGCACAACTCCAGGCTGGGAAAAGGCCCTGGGGGTCTGGGGTGATGAAAAGCTCAACAGGAGCCTGCAGTGTGAGTGCAGCCCAGACAGCAACTGAGTGCTGGGCTGCAGCAAAAGCAGTGTGGGCAGCAGGGCAAGGGAGGGGATTGTGCCCCTTTGCTCTGCTCTCCTCAGACCCCACCTGGAGTCCTCTGTGCAGGTCTGAAGCCCCCAGCACAGGAAGGACATTGAACTGTTGGAGAGGGTCCAGGAGGCCACAAAGATGCTGAGGGCTGTAGCAGCTCTGCTGTGAGGACAGGCTGAGAGAGTTGGGGCTCTGCAGCCTGGAGAAGAGAAGGCTTCCAGGAGACCTGATAGTAGCCTTCCAGTATCTGAAGGGGGCTACACAAAGTCTGGGGAGGGACTATTGACAAGGTCTATGGCAGGGGGGTTGGAACTAGATGATCTTTGAGGTCACTTCCAATCTTACCATTCTATGATTCTATGCATTCACTACAGGTAGCAGTGTGTGTATAGTGTGCAGGGTTGAGTACAAATACCCTCAGGAACCCTTCCTCCAGATACTGCACAAACAAGAACAGAACCTCTCAGATTTCTGTGACCATGGCATGAGCCCTGGCCAGACAGTTCTCCACGTGTAAGGCAGGAGCTCTGTTTATATGCAACTCAAGTGGAAGAGATGTACCACTCCAAGTCAACCTTCTGAAATCTGCAGTGGAGTAGAAGCTTGGAGGGTGAAAGCTTAGAGGGGTTGCTTCATCTGGATTTGGGTCACAAAGCACAGCTGTTTCCTAAGGTAAACATGGAGCAGTTGGTATCCACTGGATAGGTTCAGACCTAGCCACTGACCACAGCTGTGCTGGTTTGAAGCCAATTGGAATATTTCAATGACAAAAATGAGATGCTAGGCTGTGAAAAGGAAACAGTGGTGATGGCTGCTTCACTCATAGGTTTGCTGTGATGTATAAAAACAAGGACATAAACATAGGTAAGACAGAGTTGGCGTCTGTCAGCTTGTCTTTCTCTTCTGCTTGGATCTGTGTAACCCAACTATTCATTCTGCTTCTAACCCCCACCTCACCCATCCTTCAAACACCCCTTGCATGTAAGGCAGACCTTGGGGTAAGGCAGAAGGGTGGGAAGAAGGTGGAAGGGTGGTTGGGAGCCCCTCCTGGGGACTCTGATTTCTGGGAGGGGAATTGTGTTTCTGTATTCCCTTTAACTTGTATATTTCTGCATAAAGCTGTATATATTTTGTAATATATTGTAAATATCTGCTTTTATTTTGTGAATATCTGCAATATATTGTAAATATCTGCTTTTATTGTGTGAATATCTGCAATATATTGTAAATATCTGCTTTTATTTTGTGAATATCTGCAATATATTGTAAATATCTGCTTGTTTATTGTGCTAAGCTGTGAATATAAACTTTCATTCCTTGACTTCCAGCTGGCTGAGTCTAGTCTGGGTGATTTCATTGTGTGGGAGGTGGGTAACTCCCAAACCATCACAGCAGTCTTGCCACATCACCACTCCCACACCCATCCACTGCTTTCCTGAAGCTCCTAGTGAGGATGATGTATCAAGTAAATAAAGTATTAATACACTCCAGGATGAGCATCTGCAGCAAGAAGCAGACTGTGGGTTAAGACAGCCAGGTGTATCCTACCAGTATACAGAATGGTCAGAGAACAGCTGCTGAAGAGACTCATGAGGCCCTGGCACACTCTGTCCAGAAAATATTAAGAGCATTCTGAAGTGCATACTGGCTCCTGTTCAGCACCCAGAAGCTCATTTTGAGTGCTCACTGGAGACAAGTTGCTGTTATTAGGGCACTTCTCTTCCAAGACACAACAATACATTTTGAGCCAAATAAGCCCGTCAGAGGGCTCTGCAAACACCTGGAGCAGAGGAAGTGGCTGTGCTGATCTCATGCAAGGAAAGATCCAGAGGCTCAGTTCAGGCAGGCTCTCTCACCACACTCCGGAAGAAAGTCAAGCTGCCTGCTGGGCAGTTCTGGTGCTGTGTTGCAGACACAATCTCCTGAGGCAGACAAGCTGCCTGTTGAGGAGGGCAAGCGGGTTCAAGAAGAGAACCTTGAGCCAGAGCCCACAAGATAAAAGATTTTTTTACCTTATTGAGCAGCAACATGAGGGCTAAACAAGCACTGAAAACACAGCCCCCACTTGCAGCACTCACCTTGGGAGAGCAACAGCAGCCTCAGACATGAGAGGAAAGGGTTCCTGTCCTTCTCTGGCCTTAGTCTCACATCACCTCTGTCTCAATTTCACTTGGTTTCATGTCTTTTACAACGCATGCTGAGACCCCCAGCACACAAAGTACAGCAAGCAGCAGTGCTGCTACCCAATGCTATGACTCTGTATTGTGCCACAACAAATATCCTAAATCAGAAAGATGGGAGGAAATGTGGGAATTCAGATGAGTAAATTGGACTAGGGTAGTGATAGAGAGAAAAATAGTAGGAGACAGAGCCTTAGAGACCTTGGGATGCACTCTGATTATCAGCATGATGGTCACAGTACAGAATATTGTCAAAAATACGACCAGAAGAAAGAATCTGATTGGAAAGAGTGACCCAAACCTGTTTTATTTTGTAAAGTATTTTAGGTCTCCTTTTCTTTCCTGCTTTAGAAACCTCAGCTAGCACAGCCCAGTGGGGTTTGCCTGCACTTGTGTGCTGCTCTGGATACTGCAGCACAACAAAGAAATCGTGAGAGAAGGCAGCGTAAATGTAGTTCAGAAGGCTCCCATCTCCCTGAACTCAGGCTGACACTACACATCCAGCTCAGGTCAGTGTTTTTCAGTCAGCATTTACTCACCTTCAGAAATAACAATGTGGACTGAGTTTAAATTTGTTGTCTTGAGAAAACAAGCACTTTTCTCATAGTAGTCACTTGGATATTTTGGTTTGGAAAATGAAGCCCTAAAATGAAGTCTACCAAAGATACAGCCTACTCCTCCCACACTCTCCCCCAGCTCCCAGTGCAGCAGCCATGGTGACACAGACAGCAGTGAGAGCAGAGGGGAAGCTGAAGCTAAGCTGGTGTGGCAGCAAACCTGTGACATCTGAAGCCACACACATGCCAGAACCATGAATTGCAAGGAAACCAACTCACTCCTGTTCTTGAAACCAAGAAAAATCATCTACTCTTTCAACATCCACTTTTGTTCAGAGTATGCTCTTGACTCCAGCCTTTGACCAGTACCAATACCAGTCTGGAATACCAACACCAGACACAGCCTTTGACCAGTACCAATAAAAGTACAGCTGTGACCTAAACCAAGGAGTGAATTACCAAGGAGCCTCTCACACCACGTACAGCCACCAGCCCGGTGAGGCCATTTGCAGAATGTAGCTCACAAGGAGCAAGCACTCAACAAGCTCCTCTTCCTCTTGGAACTGACCCAGAACATTCACAAGTTTCACTTACCTGTCAAGTTCCTCAAGCCAAGCTCCCTGAGGCCAAAGTTGCCATCCTTTCTGTAGTTGAGAAATATGGCCAGAGCATAGCGCTCCTCGTACAGCTTGGTGCCGCGTACGATGCGCAGGTTCTCCAGGGGCAGGTACTCAAACTGGTTCAGAGCCACCAAAACATAGCCTGTGACTTCTCTGATGGACTGAAAGGCAAAAGACAAACCCAGCACTTTAGGAAGTGTGTGGTTTAAAAGGTTCTGCATTTCTCACCTGGTAGATGCTCCAGGTTGAAATGCCAGTACCCCTCCAAAAAGAAAAAAAACAAAACAAAACAAACAAAAATATCAACAAACCTCAACAACAAAACAAACAGCTCTGGGGAAAAAAAAAAGTCCTGGTAGGCCTAAGCAGGCCAAATTAGGTTTGTACATGTCCTGGTTTGCCCAGGCATGTTTTTCTGCTCTCC
>VWZE01020513.1:65509-83968 GCA_013396675.1 Eubucco bourcierii
CTTTCCACAGCCTATAATTTTCTCCATTAAAATATTCCAATTAGCCTCAAACCAGCACACAAGGGAGCCAAAAGCCCAAGCCAGAAAACTGCTCCCCCATCCCATCTTGTCCTGACACCATCCCAGTGGAAAAGACAACACCCAAAAACCTAGAAACCAGAAGCAGCAACCGGCACAAGAAGCCTCCCATCTTGCAACCTGAACTTCAAGCTCCAGAATCACAGAATCATAGAATGGTTTAGGTTGGATGGAACCTCAAAGATCATCTAGTTCAAACCCCTGCCACAGGCAGGGACACCTCCCTCTAGAACAAGTCACTCAAGGCCTCATGCAACCTGGCCTTGAACATCTCCAGGGATGTTGTGGAGCACAGAAGCACAGAATGTGATCAAAGATCATATTGGGTGATTCTGTGCTCCACAACCTCCCTGGGCAATCTGTGTCAGTGTCTCGCCACCCTCACTGCAAGCAACTTCCTAACATCCAGTTTCAGTCTCCCCTCTGCCACTTTAAAACCATTCCTCCTCATCCTGTCATTAGAAGACCTTGTCAATAGTCCCTCACCAGTCTTCATGTAGCCCCCTTCAGATACCGGAAGGCCATTATAAGGTCTCCTGGAAGCCTTCTCTTCTTAAGGTTGCAGAGCCCCAACTCTCTCAGCCTGTCCTCATAGCAGAGCTGCTGCAGCCCTCTGAGTATCTTCGTGGCCTCCTCTGGGATAGTTTGCTGCAGGTAGCACTTACATTTTTGAAGTTGGGGTGACTGCAGCATGGTGTGGATAACAGCAGTAGATCCAACTCAATCCTTGACACCTAGAAATCTGTAGATGTGGCATTTTCACACTCACACAGAGACCCAGCATCCACAGCAGGACTTCACACCAGCTGAGGGATGCTTTCTGCCCAGAGCTGCTCCCAGTAACAGGAGCTCCATGTTGGAAAGAGCATCTCAAATTCAATCTTAAAATCCCACTCTGTTCCATGCTTGCAACAGCCTGCAAGCTGTGTGTGCTGGTTTGAGGCTAATGGGAATATTTTAATGAGAGAAATTAGATCATTGGCTGTGAAATAAAATAATAGTGATGTCTATATTACCCACCGGCTCTGCTGAGAGATATAAAACCAAGAAACAAAGTCAGTCAGTGCTTCTGGCTGCTGCTGTTTCTGCATTAACTATCTCTGCCTGAACCTGTGTAACTCTAACTAATCATTCTGTTTCTAATTCCTTATCTGGCAGTCTCAAGCCTCCAAGTAAGACTTCTCATATAAGGGTGGGGATGGAAAGAAAGAGAGGAATTAGTTTCAAAGCCCTGCTGGGCAGTTCTGCTGTTCAGGAGGGGGTTTGTAGTTCTGTATTGCTTTTAACTTGTATATAGCTTTATATAGTTGTAAATATCTGCTTGTGAATTTTGCCTTGCTATAAATACAGCTTCATTCCTTAACTTCCAGCCAGCTGAGTTAGTCTGCTGTATCGTGGAGGTAAGGGAAAACTCCTAAGCCACCACCCAGTGACTCAGGGGACTCATCCTGCACTTACTAGACAAACATTGCTCTAACTATCTCTGTGCTTAAGCAGATGCCTGCACTTTTTTTTCTTCCTTTTGGCAAAGTCAATACCTGAAACAACACACAGAAAGAACCATTCTGCTTAACATGTGCAGGCTGTAACTAATGTGATGGGGATCCCAGTCAATAGTGCAATAAAAGCAAAGAGGCAAACAACAGCAGGCATGGAATTACACATGTTGTGGTGGCATCGCTAATGAAGAAAGGCAATGTGGATTTGCAGCTTTGCTTTGCTGGTTCAGCACTTCTGCCACAATTCCACAGAGGAGTGTGTAAGAGCCTTTAATTGCCTTTAAATAAAATTCTTAACGAGTGCGGCAGCGCACAGAAGGAAGGATTTGCATGCTGCAAACTCTAGACACTGCCCGTCCTTCTGAAGTCAAACATCTGCACTCAGCTGAAGCTGCTGAAAAAGCTCTGGAGCCATTTCAAGAGTTGCTTGGCATCTAACCAGAGCACACTGTCATTACAGGACTTTGATGAGAACCCAGTGAGTTGAGTTAGGTTGAAAAGTACACTTCAGAAGTATTAACTTCAGTATTAACTCTAGAGCTGCATTCAGGAGAGACATTGAAGTGTTGGAGCGAGTCCAGAGAAGGCCAAAAAGATGCTCAGAGGACTGCAGCAGCTCTGCTGTGAGGACAGGCTGAGAGAGTTGGGGCTCTGAAGCCTGGAGAAGAGAAGGCTTCCAGGAGATCTTGGAGTGGCCTTCCAGTATCTGAAGGAGGCCTACAGGAAGGCTGGGGAGGGACTACTGACAAGGTCTTAGAATGACAGGACAAGGGGCAATGGGTTTAAACTGGTAGAGGAGAGACTGAAGCTGGATGTCAGGAGGAAGTTCTTTGCAGTGAGGGTTGTGAGACACTGGCACAGGTTGCCCAGGGAGGTTGTGGCTGCTCCCTCCCTGGAGGTGTTCAAGGCCAGGTTGGAGGAGGCCTTGAGTGACCTGTACTAGTGCGAGATGTCCCTGCCTATGGTAGGGGGTTGGAACTGGATGATCTTTGAGGTCCCTTCCAACCTCACCATTCTATGATTCTACCCTGAGACACTGATTCCATCCTAATTAGAAGCCTCCCAGCAGTTTCATGCTGGCTCTTTGCTTTCAGACATTTCAGCTTTGCCAGTCTGGTCAGGAATTTGCTTTTCATCAGACAGAAAAATTTCCTGAGGCTGGCTTTTGCAGCTTCCCTTCAGAACTTAGGAAATACTAATATTAACACTCAGAGCTTTATTTTCTCCAATGACATTCTAAGGATAGTGTAATTGCTCTAATTAATTTAAAGGCATGTTTAACTTGGAATCAATTTGAAAGACATTAAAAGCTATTCCAAAGCTGATCTAACCAAGTCCTCCATGCCAATTCCTGTCACTTAAAACTATGCTTTCTGCTTCTAGGAGATGTCTTGTTTATTAACATACAACAAGTCCACGTGAAGGGGCCCCAATTCAGCATGGTAATGAAATTACACACACCAGCAAACCCAAACTGCAAAATTAAAACAAGAGAAAAGGATAGAATTTTGTTGTTGTGCATTGTGAACAGTATTGCAACACCTCTTTATTTACCAGAGAATTTCCACAGTACGCCTGGTAAAAGAAAATCATGAACTTAATCATACCATCATAGAACTGTTGAGGTTGGAAGAGGCCTTTGAGATCATCAAGCCAAATCAGTCCCCTAGAGGTCACAGTCCCACCACTGCTACTAAGCTGCTGCCACTAAACCACTCAGCATCACATCTATGCACCCTCTAAATACCCCCAGGTATGAGGACCCCACCATCTCCCTGGGCTTTCTCTTCTCCAGGCAGAACAGCCCCAAGTCTCTGAGTTTGTCCTCATAGCAGACATTCTCCAGCCCTATGAGGGCCTCCTCTGGATCCACTCCAACAGTTCCATGTCACAGGGTCACAGGGTGTCAGGGGTTGGAAGTGACTCAAAGAGATCAACCAGTCCAACCCCCCTACCACAGCAGGACCAGACAATCTAATTCAGAGTACACAGGAACACATCCAGACAGGGCTGCAAAGGCTCCAGAGAAGGAGACTCCACAACCTCTCTGGGCAGCCTGTGCCAGGGCTCTGGGACCCTTACAGTAAAGAAGTTCCCCCTTGTGTTGAGTTGAAACCTCCTGTGCTGCAGCTTCCATCCATTGCTCCTTGTCCTATCCCAGGCAGCAGGTGAACAGAGCCTGTCCCCCACCTCCTGACCCCCAGCCCTCAGATACTTATAAACATTTAATAAATCCCCTTTCACTCTTCTCTTCTCCAGACTAAGCAGCCTCAGGTCCCTCAGCCTCTCATCAGGCAGTGCTCCAGTCCCTTCATCATCCTTGTAGCCCTCCTATGGACCCTCTCCAGCAGATCTGTCCCTCTGAAACTGAGGAGCCCAAAACTGAACACAGTACTCAAGATAAGGTCCCACAAGGGCAGAGTAGAGGGGAAGGAGAACCTCTCTTGATCTGCTGGACACACTCTTCTTCATACACCCCAGGATGCCATTGGCCCCCTTGGCCACAAGAGCACATTGCAGTCCTTCTTGTGTTGGGGGACTCAGAACTTGATGCAGTATTGCAGGTGGGGTCTCACAAGAGTAGAGCAGAGGGGAAGAATCTACTACTAGTGAGTAGTACAGAGCAGCCTGACTGCACAACTCTAGTGGTCTGTTACACTAATTTCATTTTTCAGCTCAAGAGCTGAATGGAAAAAGCAGAGCAAGAGCAGCTTTTGCAGGCTGGTGTAAGTTTTGTTTGGTCCAGCTGTGCATGCAGCAGGCAGCTCAGGCTCTAGCTACTCTGGCCAGCACTGTGGCTTTGCCAGTTTGGACTCAATTCTTCCTGGAAATGGACCCCTGCACACTTAGAGCTCCACCCAAGCCCTCACAAATGCTTATAGAATCACAGAATGGTAAGGTTGGAAAGGATCTCAAAGATCATCTAGTTCCAAGCCGCTGCCATAGGCAGGGACACCTCCCACTACCTCCCCGGGCAACCTGTGCCAGTGTCTCACCACCCTCACTGCAAACAACTTCCTCCTAACATCCAGTCTAAATCTCCCCTCTGCCAGTTCAAGCCCATTGCCCCTTGTCCTGGCACTGCAAGACCTTGTCAATAGTCCCTCCACAGCCTTCCTGTAGCCCCCTTCAGATACTGGAAGGCTACTATCAGGTCCCCTCGAAGCCTTCTCTTCTCCAGGCTGCAGAGCCCCAACTCTCTCAGCCTGTCCTCATAGCAGAGCTGCTCCAGCCCTCTGAGCATCTTTGTGGCCTCCTCTGGACCTGTTCCAACACTTCCATGTCCTTCCTGTACTGGTGGCTCCAGAACTGCACACAGGACTGCAGGTGGGGTCTGAGGAGAGCAGAGCAAAGGGGCACAATCCCCTCCCTTGATGTAGCCCAGCACTCAGTTGCTGTCTGGGCTGCACTCACACTGCAGCCTCATGTTGAGCTTTTCATCACCCCAGGTCCCCAGGTCCTTTTCCTCAGGGCTGCTCTCAGCCATTCCCCACCCAGCCTGGATTTTGTGCTTGGATGTGCATGCTGGATGGGATAAGCCAGCCTAACCTCCTCTGCAACTCATGCCAAAGTTAGGCATGAACCAAACCTTTCAGTATTTGCATGAAAGGCTGAATACTTTCCTGTTCAGGTATCCTACTGCTCTATTTGAGCTGCTTTTGCTTCAACATTAATCTGTGCCCCACAGAGAAGGGAGAATGACTCACAGTAGCAGCAGGTGGAGCGTCGCCTGCTACTTTGATTATCCTGCTAGAGCTGCAGATACTTAGAAAAATCCATTCCTTGTGAGTTTGTCTCTCAGGAAAGAAAACAATGAGACAAAAATGCAAGTAACTGCATCTTGTTCCCTTAAGCTTACAAATGGAATGGAAAGATCTTACTCTTTCCATTCAGGTTGCAGGTTAAGGCAACAACAGACTTAAAACTAAAAGTTTCCGATGGGGAGCTCTGGCAATCTCCAGGCTACAGAAACCAAAAGGGCTGTTTTCAGAGGGGTTGCTGGCAGAGGGATAGGATTAAGGCAGGCTCTTTACAAAGGAAGAACGGTGGAGAGAGAGAGTTGAAATAACAAAGAAAGAAGCAGGCAGTTCACCTTACCTATGTGTATGGAAATCACAAAGACCCTTGTCTGGGTCTAGCTGTAAATCAGTAGGGGCTGTTTGAAGAGAACAGGCACTGAACACTGCCTGGACTTCAGAACTGTCAGGACAGAGCAGGCTCAATAGACTGCTGAGTATTAACTTCTCCATCCAGAGAACAATGAACACAGGATGTGTGATGCAGCGGGGGGGTCACCTGTGGAGAGGGTACATGGAGCAGGCATATGGAAAAAAACTGCAGATCCTGAGTACCTTAGCCAATGAAGGGAAATTTGTATCCAGGAATTTAGGCTAAAATGGAAGTTGTGCTCCACAAATTGGAGAGACTCCACAGGGATCTGTCCCAGGAACTCTCCCTGCATTGGAGTAAAGTTTTACAGGACTCCTCTGCCTCTGTCACGAACAAACTTGTAGATGGGACTAATTTTCCTTTACAAGAGGCTCTTTGTCAGGTGAACTGCAAAAACCAGCTCCAGACAACCTGTTCCTGTAATTACAACTAATGTCACCTGAGCACTGGTAAAGCATTTTAACTCCCAACAGCAAAGCCAGAATTATCCTGTCAGGTGGGAGTATAAAGGCAAGATTGTTCCTTGCCATCTGAAATCGTTCTTTGGCTCGAGCCAAAGAGATCTGAGCAAACCAGAGCAAAGTAACAGCAAAAAACTTCATTACTCTACCCAGAACAACAGATCAATGAACGATTAGGGGAGCTGATGTTTCTCGTAAACACTACCAAGCCTTCTTAACATCTATCAGGGAAGGTTAGTCTGTGGCTAAGGCACCAATGAGAGCCATACTGCACAGCTTTATTTCAGCTGCAGACCCATTATCAACCCCAAGCACAACTTCAGGCTGGGTGGGGAATGGATGAGAGCAGCCCTGAGAAAAAGGCCCTGGGGATCTGAGGTGATGAAAAGCTCAACAGGAGCCTGCAGTGTGAGTGCAGCCCAGACAGCAACCCAGCCCTGGGCTATATCAAGAACAGTGTGGGCAGTAGGGCAAGGGAGGGGATTGTGCCCCTTTGCTCTGCTCTCCTCACACCCCACCTGGAGTCCTGTGTGCAGTTCTGGAGCCCCCAGCACAGGAAGGACATGGAACTGTTGGAGCAGATCCAGAGGAGGCCACAAAGATGTTCAGAGGGGTGCAGCAACTCTGCTACAAGGACAGGCTGAGAGAGTTGGGGCTCTGCAGCCTGGAGAAGAGAAGGCTTCCAGGAGACCTTAGAGTAGCCTTCCAGTATCTAAATGAGCCTACAGGAAGGCTGGGGAGGGACTATTGACAAGGTCTTGCAATGACAGGACAAGGGGCAATGGGTTTGAACTGGCAGAGGGGAGATTGAACCTGGTTGTTAGGAGGAAGTTGTTTGCAGTGAGGGTGGTGAGACACTCCACAGGTTGCCCAGGAAGGTTGTGGCTGCCCCCACCCCAAAGGTGTTCAAGGCCAGGTTGGAGGAGGCCTTGAGTGATCTGTACTAGTGTGAGGTGTCCCTGCCTAGATTTGGAACTAGATGATCCTTGAGGTCCTTTTCAACCTTACCATTCTGTGATTCTATAAAGCAGTAGCCAAGCACAAAGGAGCTCGGCCTACATGAGGAGGCCCAGCCAGCACCCATAGGTGACATCAAATTAGCCAACTATTACCTACCCTGACTAACAGCCCCCCCACGCTTTAGATCCCCTCCACCATTCACCCAGTGTGCACCATGGGGACTCACCAGTGGTGACAGTATGAGGATCTCTCTGCCCAGTTGGGCAAGTTTAGGGCTACTGCCTTTCCTAGGGCTGATTATAAAGGGGAGTGGGCAGGGAGGGCAAAGTGCTCACACCCAGGGTGGGAGGAGACTCCAACAGCACCCAGGTGCTCTGGGTTTGGGGAATGAAAGGGGGAAGAAAAAAAAATGTGGTGTGGGGTCAGAAAGGGCAGGTGCTGCTGAAAGGGGGAAGATGGGGAGGGAAAGGATGGAGAGGATGCCCAGGGAGGTTGTGGCTGCTCCCTCCCTGGACCTGGTGTTCAAGGCCAGATTGGATGAGGCCTTGAGTGAGCTGTACTAGTGGGAGGTGTCCCTGCCTATGGCAGGGGGCTGGAACTAGATGATCCTTGAGGTCCCTTCCAACCTTACCATTCTGTGATTCTATGATTTATCCAGTTGCTGAACCTGATCCCTTGCTGCCTCCCCAGCAAGGGAGTCAGAGCAATGCCATCCTACTGTGGAGGTCAGCTCACTCTCCTGGCACCCCAGACAATTCACCATCTTCTGGGTTAAATCTTCCTCTTTTTCATAGAATCTATGTATGTTTTCCATCTGCCCTGATCTCACCTTGAAAGTGCCATTAAAAAGGGTCAGGGCTAAGGATCACCTGAAGGACAAGGATGTTTAATCCACAAGCATTATAAAGAATATATATTCAGCATATTCACTAGAGAGACCAAGGGCAAAGTCTGCTCTTTTTCAGCACTCCTTTGCAGAGAGACAAAGATGCTTTGGTCTGGGGATGCCAGGCTGGTGACAGAGCACTGGAACAGAACAGGCTCTGCTCACTTGCTCCCTGGGATAGGACAAGGAGTAACGGATGGAAGCTGCAGCACAGGAGGTTCCACCTCAACACAAGGGGGAATTTCTTTACTGTAAGGGTCCCAGAGCACTGGCACAGCTCCCCAGAGAGGCTGTGGAGTCTTCTTCTCTGAAGCCTTTTAAAGCCTTTCTGGATGCATTCCTCTGTGCCCTGAGCTAGATTGTCTGGTCCTGCTGTGGCAGGGGGTTTGGACTGGATGATCTCTTTGGGTCCCTTCCAACCCCTCACACCCTGTGACCCTGTGAACTCCAGGGATATAAACAAAGTCAGCTACTAGGGAAAGCCTGGGGAGACTTCCATGGGAAAGGGGTTTTTTTCTATTTACATCAGAAGGAGGGAAGTAGAAAGAGCAGAGAACTTTAAAGTTTTTTAAAGTACTGTGCTGGTTTGAGGCTAATTGGAATATTTTTATGAAAAGTATTATGTTATAGGCTGAGAAAAGCAAACAGTGGTGATGTCTGCTTCACTCATAGGCTTGCTGAGATGTATAAGAATAAGAACACAAACATAGATAAGGTAGAGAGTCTCTTGGTCTCTCTGGGAGCCAGTGTGTTCTGATCTCTGCTAACCTAACTTATCACTCTGCTTCTAACTCCCCTTGCCCATCCTCCAAACTCACCTTGCATGTAAGACAGACCCTGGGATAAGGTAGAGGGGTGGGAAGAAGGTGGAAGGGTGGTTGGGAGCCCCTCCTGGGGACTCTGATTTCTGGGAGGGGGATTGTGTTTCTGTATTACCTTTAACTTATATATCTCTGTAACTATTCCTGTCTATTGTGCATATCTCTGCTTGTACATTGTGCTAAGCTGTAAACAGATTTTCAGTCCTTAACTTCCAGCTGGCTGAGTCTAGTCTGGGGGATTTTTCATAGTGGGGAGGGGGACAGGTAACTCCCAAACTATCACAAGTACATAGGGAAGAAGCCTTGTGGATATTTTTCATCCCATCTGTGGCAAATGCAGTAATTTCCATTTTCAGAGGGTATCCATTTCATGAGGCAGCAGCAAGGCTCCTCGCATGGCTCAGCTGCCAGCAGGCAACAGAGGTCTCCTGGCTGCAATCCAAGAGGCTAGGCTGACCCTCCAAGGTGACCTGTGTGCTCCGTCGCGTTACAGTGCATCCTAAGAAAGTCAAGTTCCTAACTTAGACAAAGGGAAAATAGTTCCTAAGTGCATCAACCTTAAGAAAGGTTACATACTGCAGCAAAGTTAGGATTAAAATAACAAATGTGAACAGTCACCCACGGCAGCTCCTTCAAAAGCTTTTCACATCCCAAGATGGCTTGAACAGAGCATTTTGCAGTTTGCTTTTGGAGCATTTAAGTGTAAGCATTTGTGTCTGGTTAGAGCTGTGCAACACCCAACTGGCCATGTTTGAGTCATGAATTTATTAAGAAGAGACTGTTTGCAAAGGCCTGCAGGGACAGCATGAGAACAATGGCTTCAAACCAGAGCACAGTAGATTGAGATTGGATGTGAGGGACAAGTTCTGCACCATGAGGGTGTTGGAACACTGCATAAGGTTGCCCAGGGAGGTGGTTGTGGCCCCATCCCTGGAGATATTCAAAGTGAGGCTGGACAGGGCTCTGATCTACGTGAAGGATGCCCTTCCTGACTGCAGAGAGGGTTAGACTGGAGGAGCTTTGGATGTCCCTTCCAATCCAGAGCATTCTGTGATTCCAAGAAAACACCAGAGGGCAAAGACAGCTCTTGTTTCCCTTTAAACAAGTGCTCAGGGCAATCATAATATCCATCTTCACAAAGACAACACTTGCTTCACATTAAACAAGTGTTCAGAGCAATCGTAATGCCCATCTTCACAAAATCCAGCTGGGCTGCTTGTGAGTGTGCTGGTAACCAATGCACCCTCCTGAGCTGCTCAGGCATTCTTCCCCCTGCCCTGCAACACCTCTTTCATTTGTCACAATTAACAACACCAGAATTTACTGAAGAACCAAAAAGTGATCTCTGAGCAGCTCCAGCACTTGCAATGCCAACTCTAAGGGAAATGCTAGTACCCAAAATGTGGCAATTTGCAGAGCTCAATTAGCTGTTCCATGCACTGTTTACTGATGGTTATGAATTTTTGTAACACAAGAAACTGAAGTTTGCAAAGGAGTTCAGGAAACATTTCCACAGGGTGCAGGTGCATGGCTGTTGCCAGCTTCTCTCAAAGCTCTGTCACAGTATCACCAAGGTTAGAAGAGACCTCAAAGCTCATCAAGTCCAACCCATTACCACAGCCCTCAAGACCAGACCATGGCACCAAGTGCCATGTCCAAACCCGCCTTGAACACCTCCAGGGACGCTGACTCCACCACCTCCCTGGGCAGCCCATTCCAGCAGGCAATGACTCTCTCAGGCAACAACTTTCTCCTCACCTCCAGCCTAAACTTCCTCTGACACAGCTTGAGTCTGTGTCCTCTTGTTCTGGTGCTGCTTGCCTGAGAGAAGAAAGCAACCTCCTCCTGGCTACAAGCACCCTTCAGGTAGTTGTAGACATCAAGAAGGTCTCCCCCGAGCCTCCTCTTCTCCAGGCTAAACAATCCCAACTCCCTCAGCCTCTCTTCATAAGGCTTGTGCTGGAGGCCTCTCACCAGCCTCATTGCCCTTCTCTGGACACGTTCAAGTCCTGTCCATAACAGGAACCTGCAGTACATGCTGGTTTTTGTCATGTCCATGAGGACACTGTTCACAAAGCTAACACTGAGTATGCCACATAAGGAATTTTATTCCACAAAAAGTTTGAATTTTGTCTCCATCTACACTGTGCATCCTTCAACTACATCAGACCTTGTGAAATTGGGATGTTAAGCCCTTCTGAGCACCAGTGATTTTTCAGCTATGCTGTAAAAACTTTCATAGAAACCCCCTCCGAGTTTGAGCACATTGATTAACATCAGAACACAGATTGCGAAAAACACTTTTCTGCTGTCTGATCCTGAAGCAAGCAGTGTGTTGTAACTACAGCTCTCTTGGAAGCTGCAGAGAATTTACTGTTCAAAACACTAAAGATGCAGTAGAGATTCCAATTCCTTAATAAAATTAAAAAGAGGATCCTCTGGTAGTCTTTCAGTTTGCTCCATGGACTGTATTATGATATATTAAAGGATGTATCAATACAGAACGAACATGGACCTGATGAAGATCTGAAGGCCAGTGGCAGCCTGGGCTGCATACACAGCAGTACAGCCAGAGATGGAGAGAAGGGATTCTACCACTTTGCTCTGCTCTGGGGAGACCTCAGTGGAAGTGCTGCATCCAGCTCTGGAGCCCTCAACATAGGAAGGACATTGACCTGATGGAGAGGGTCCAGAGGAGGACATGAAAATGCTAAGGGAGATGTAGCAGTTCTGCTATGAGGACAGGTTGAGGGAGCTGGGGTGTTCAGCCTGGAGGAGAGAAGGCTCCAGGAAGACCTAACAGCAACCTGCCAGTACCTTAAATGTTCTCCACGAAGGCTGCAGAGAGACTGTTTGCAAAAGCCTGCAGGGACAGGACGAGGGCAATGGCTTCAAACTAGAGCAGAGCAGATCTAGACTGGGTGTTAGGATTGGGTGTTAGGAGCAAGTTCTGTACTGTGAGGGTGCTGGAACACTGCAACAGGTTGCCAAAGGAGGTGGTTGAGGCCACTTCCCTGGAGATACTCAAGGTGAGGCTGGACAGGGTTCTGGGCAACATGATCTAGCTGAAGATGTCCCTGCAGAGGGGGTAGGACTGGATGAGCTTTGGAGCATTCCAAACCTTCCAACCCAGAGTATTCCATGATTCTGTGATGATTCTATGAAAGGCAAAGGAAGTGACTTTTGTTAAGAGCTATACCTGAGGAGGCATGCACTGCTGCACGGTTGCAGAACTCAACTGAGACTCAGTTACTTAAGACAACTGGTAAAAACTTTACTTCCCACTGGTGCCCTCACATACATCTAGTCTGCTTTGGCAACATGCTTACAAAATATGAACAATGCCCTGGGCAGCAGATCAATAATGGATCAGCATCCATCATGAAATGCAGGATTTGCTTCTCTCCACGTTTAAAGAAGCAGTCAGTTTGATGCACCTCGTGTTAAAGCTGTTGGAAATTTCTAAGTGAAGATTTTGCTGCATAATATATAGAACCAACTTTGAGGGCTGCTGAACCAGAGCTTTGCTTTCTGGGTGGCTGGGTTGCCCATTTTGTCATTCCTAGAGTGAGACTTTTCCTATACTCCAACTCCAGAAGTAGTTATTTACCAAGTAGGAATCACACTGTTCTACACATCAGGCAAGTGCAGTCTGAGTGGGACACCTCCCACTAGTATAGGTGACTCAAAATCTCATCCAACCTAGCCTTGAACACCTCCAGGGAGGTTGTGGAACACAGAAGCATAGAATGTGATCAAAGATCACAATCTGTGCTTCTGCGCTCCACAACCACCCTGGGCAACCTGTGCCAGTGTCTCACCACCCTCACTGCAAACAACTTCCTCCCAACATCCACTTTCAATCTCCCCTCTGACAGTTCAAACCCATTGCCCCTTGTCCTGGCATTGCAATACCTTGTCAATAATCCCTCCCCAGCCTTCCTGGAGCCCCCTTCAGATACTGGAAGGCTACTTTAAGGTCTCCTGGAAGCCTTCTCTTCTCCAGGCTGCAGAGCCCCAACTCTCTCAGCCTGTCCTCATAGCAGAGCTGCTGCAGCCCTCTCAGCATCTTCATGGCCTCCTCTGGACCTGTTCCAACACTTCCATGTCCTTCCTGTGCTGGGGGCTCCAGAATTGCACACAGGACTCCAGGTGGGGTCTGAGGAGAGCAGAGCAAAGGGGCACAATCCCCTCCCTTGCCCTGCTGCCCACACTGCTCTTGCTGCAGCCCAGCACACAGTTGCTGTCTGGGTTCTACTCACACTGCAGCCTCATCTGGAGCTTTTCATCACACCACACCCCCAGGCCCTGCTCCTCAGGGCAGCAGAAGCTTCTGCATCCTGTTGCCTCTAGAGCAAGCCTGTTCCCATGCCACCTAAAGTATTTATACTCATGCATTCATTGCCTTCCCTGGCACATGCTGTTCAGCTAGCTGAGCTCTTACCTCCACCTGCTTGTTGCACTGATCTCTAGGCAGTGTCCTTCTCATAAGTGTCAGAATTATGAACTTGTGCTTTTATTGCTATGCACCTTATGTTTAATCACAAGTAAATGAGTGTCACACTCTCTAACAGGCCTGGTGCTGCTCTCCTGACTGCACCCTCTTGCTTCTGAAGCAGAGTGCCATCTGCCCAAGCAGGAAAGGAGTGGCACATATCCAACAGCACAGAAAGAGGGCAGCAACAGAGAAGCTGTNACCATGTGGGACAGAGTCAAATGTCTCACTCAGGTCCAGGTAGCTGACATCAGCTGCCTTTCCCTTGTCCACTGTCACTGTGACTTCTTCATAAAAAGCCATCAAATTCCTCAGGCAAGATCTGCCCTTGGTGAAGCCATTGCTGGGTACCACCAAACACCTCTGCTATTTTTTCCATTTGCCTTAGCAGAGCTTTCAGGAGGATCTGCTCCATGATCTTGCCAGGTACAGAGGTGAAACTGACTGCTCTGTAGTTCCCAGGGTCATCCTTTTTTCCCTTCTTGAAAATGGGAGAAAAAAAAACCCAAAAACAAAAACAAAACCCACAAACTAGCACATGGAAAAAAAAAAAACCAAAACTACAGGAAACTGTGATGTGGGAATTGGAGCATAAAATAGAAGTAACAGGTAAATAACAGAATCTTTGCTTCCAAATTTTGAAATACAGTTTCTAAAGATGTATCCAAGTAGTCTTCATCTTGACTGAGTTAGATATAAGCTCAGTTGTCAGCTTGCATCATGTGTCTGCATCTGCTCAGTTAAAGATATTGTCTGTACGGAGAAACTGCACAGGCTCACATCAATCTCTGAGTCTTCCCAATGTTTTCTGTCCAAAACACATCTCCCCTACCCATGTACCTGCTTAGGAAGGGCCTCATGTTGAGGCACACAGACTGAGTGCACCCAACAAACGCTACGCTGTTTGCCTTACAACCTAGACACTCTCTCAATCTCCACAGCTCCCACCTTCCTGTCCTGAGGAAAGCTGTGGATGCCCACAGATTCAGCAAGTCAGATAGTGTGATGGTTTCAGGCTAATTGGAATATTTTAATGGAGAAAATTATATTATAGTTGTGAAAAGAAAACATGGTGATGTCTGCTTCACTCATAGGCTTGCTGAGATGGATATGACTAGAACACAAAACATAGATAAGAGTCTCGGGCTCAGACACTCCAGGGTTGTCTGGCTTCTTGCTTTCTCCTCTCTGCCGAGTAACCTCACTAACCACTTTCCATCTAACGCCCCTGGCTGATATTCCAAACTCATTTTGCACCTAAGCCAAACCCTGGGGTAAGGTATAGGGGTGGGGAGAAGGTGAAAGGGTGGTTGGGAGCCCCTCGTGGGCACTCTGATTTCTGGGAGGGGAGTTGTGTTTCTGTGTTACCTTTAACTTGTATATTTCTGTAACTATTCCTGTCTATAGTGTATATCTCTGCTTGTATATTGTGCTGAGTTGTAAATAGAGCTTCAGTCCTTAACTTCCAGCTGGTTGAGTCTACTCAGGGGGATTTTACAAAGTAGGGGGGGGCAGGGAACTCCCAAACCATCACAGACATATCCAAGCAGTCTTCATCTTGACTTGAGTTAGATTTAAGCTCAGCTGTCAGCTTGCATCATGTGTCTGCATCCAGTCAGTTAAAAGTGTTGCCTGAGCAGAGAAACTGCTCAAGCGCACATCAATCTCTGAGAGTCTTCCCAATGTTTTCTGTCCAAAACACATTACACACATGTACCTGCCTAGGAAGGGCCTCATGTTGAGGCACACAGACTGAGTGCACCCAACAAACGCTACGCTGTTTGCATTACAACCTAGACACTCTCTCAATCTCCACAGCTCCCACCTTCCTGTCCTGAGGAAAGCTATGGATGCCCACAGATTCAGCAAGTCAATAAGAATTTATTATTACATCTGTAACATCTGATTGACCTTCAACATATCTGCAAAGTGGTTTCCAGGAGAGTTTATTGTATCACCTCCCAAGGGAAAACTTAAGTCATAAACTAGAACAGAAAGACTAAAATGAGAGCACTCTGCTGCTCCCAAATGCTCTCCCATTTGGGTTGTTTGGTAGTAGCTACATTTTGCAGGAATTCCAAGCACATCAGCTTATAGCTGCCCAGCTAGAGAATTTCACACCAGAGAGATTGATGTCTTCTGCTTTCTCTGCCTCTGGAAGTTTCAATCAAGTAAATCATGGTTTCTTTCCAGGCAACATAAAGCTGCACAAACTGCTACTTCATAAACCAAGTAATGGCAACAGTTTGGAAGGATCTTAGGGAAGTAATAACCATGGGAAAACACATCGGGTTTTGTCAGTTTCCTTCAGCCACTCACAGTTGTGAGTACCTTCCAGGCTTCACCAGGACAGGCAAAGTAAGGGCTGCCTGAAGCTGCTTCAGAGAGACAGCTTGGGTCAGCAGTGTGAGCACTGCACTGGGCTGACCGTACTACTACTGCTGCTATCAGCTTTGCCATTCCTCTTCTGTAGTTAGGATCACTGCCAGAGGAAAGCTGTTCTCCTTAGCAGCACAAAGAGTCTTGACCCCAACTGCCACCCTCACTTTCAGTGCTTGGTGGTCATACTTACGCAAAGTGCCATCTCCACTGCCACAGGCACCCTGAGATGCCAGCGGAGGGAACTAAGTATCTGTATGGGGAGAGGAAGGTAACATCTATAAAAGAAGAAAGAATTGCTCCTATTTGTGATAATCTAAATCCTGATGACAATTTTGCTTCTGAGACTGCTTACTTGGTCCCCAGGGAGTCCACAAACACTCCAGTGTCCTTCTCAAAGAAAGCAAATGGAAGAGAAGGAAGAACAGGATCAATGCCCACAGAATCATAGAATCACAGAATGGTAAGGTTTGAAGGGACCTCAAGGATCATCTATTTCCAAGCCCCTGCCATAGGCAGGGACACCTCCCACTAGTACAGGGCACTCAAGGCCTCCTCCAACCTGGCTTTAAACACCTCCAGGGAGTTTGTGGAGCACAGAAGCACAGAATTTGATCAAAGCAACCTGTGCCAGTGTCTCACCACTCTCACTGTAAAGAACTTCTTCCTAACATCCAGTTTCAGTCTCCCCTCTGCCACTTCAAACCCATTGCCCCTTGTTCTAGCATTCCAAGACCTTGTCAATAGTCCCTCCCCAGCCTTCCTGGAGGCCCCCTTCACACACTGGAATGTTACTCTAAGGTCTCCTGGAAGCCTTCTCTTCTCCAGGCTGCAGAGCCCCAACTCTCTCAGTCCATTCTCACAGCAGAGCTGCTGCAACCCTCTCAGCATCTTCGTGGCCTCCTCTGGACTGGCTCCAACACTTCCATGTCCTTCCTGTGCTGGGGGCTCCAGAACTGTACACAGGACTCCAGGGGGGGTCTGAGGAGAGCAGAGCAAAGGGGCATAATTCCCTCCCTTGCCCTGCTGCCCACACTGCTCTTGCTGCAACCCAGCACTCAGTTGCTGTCTGGGCTGCACTCACACTGCAGGCTCCTGTTGAGCTTTTCATCACCCCACACCCCCAGGGCCTTTTCCTCAGGGCTGCTCTCAGCCATTTCCCACCCAGCCTGGAGTTGTGCTTGGGATTGTGCCTACCCAGATGCAGGACCTTGCACTTGGCCTTGTTGAATGTCATGAGGTTGGCCTGGGCTCACCAATCCACCCTGCCCAGGTCCCTCAGCAGCACTTCAGCCTGAGACAGCAATTGGACGAAGTTTTGTATACAGGGACCAAAGAGGAGGGGTAAATAAAGGCTGTCCTGCCTGGGATGGTTGTGAAAGGCTGTCAGGTGGAAGTGCAGCCTGTAAAAGGGCATTCACAACTATACACACTACAATCAAGCTGCCAGCAAAGATCCTAGGAATGTTTTGTAAGCACTTAACAGTAGGAGGAGGTTTTATTTCTTCATGTGATGCGTGATGAATGACAGGCTTTGTACATCAGGCTCTAGTTTCTTGTTTTCTCAGCACCCAGCCAGGTTAGCTGCTATGAATTATGGGACAGTCCACAGCTTGCCAGAGAATCTAGCTACATTTATTAACATTTCTCCAAGCAATGGGAACTCTTGGTTGGCATGATTCCCAATCCTGGGAGCAATGCAGAATTAATGAAACATCTGAGCCACAGGACTTCTCTATTTTTCTATTCAAACTGCAGGTGAAGGTGTCAGGCCAGTCCTGAAAGCAAAGGGCTGTTTCTATTCCAGGCTACAGCAGCTGCCTACACAGGGTGTCAATGTGCTAACCTTGCCAAACTTCAGCTAAACATTCTGTTGAGCCTTTTGGGTTCCTGCAAGAAGCAACCTCCTGGCTGCCCGACCCTGCAAAAGCAGTGAGCTTCTTTCTGCAAAGCTTTGTTAAAACAAACCCCAAACTTTCAGGTTGTTTCATATGTGCAAGAACCACTCTTTAATGAGTATTTTAAATGCATTTCCTGGGAGGAACTGACTTTATTGGCACTCTAGGTCATTTTCACACACATAAATGTGTGAATATTGGAGGAGTTGTTGACTGTTTGCCTGGTTTCATTGGATTTTGGCAACTCTTTATTCCTAGTTGAGCATATACAAATAGATCATCTGAGCTCAACATCACACCTCCTTATTGAAACCGTTTCAGCTTTTGTAACTCTAATCTCTTCAAGAATAGAAACCCTAGAGAGATTCATTAACGGCAGGCTTTTGATTAGGTTTCTTTCCATTAAGATAAAACAGGGAAGAGGTTTCTTGTTTTTTAAAGCTGTGGTTTTGTTCTGTTTATCTACAAGTGGGAGAACAGCTCTGTTACTCAGCCTTCAATAGATTGCAAAAGTCCCCTTCAAGGGTACATCCTTAATGTACAAGATGAGAGGGCTTAGTAAACGCCTCAGCCTTTCAAATGGGAGGTGTTCTTTAGGAGAGACAGGCCAGTTGCAGCTCTGCAGAATGGTAAGGTTGGAAGGAACCTCAAAGATCATCTAGTTTCAAGCCCCTGCCATAGGCAGGGACACCTCCCACTAGTACAGCTCACTCAAGGTCTCATCCAGCCTGGCCTTGAACACCTCCAGGGAGGTTGTGGAGCACAGAAGCATAGAATGTGATCAAAGATCACATTCTGTGCTTCTGTGCTCC
>VWZE01020513.1:93661-109048 GCA_013396675.1 Eubucco bourcierii
TGCTAGGTTGGACTGGATGAGTTTGGAAGTCTCTTCCAACCTGAGTGATTCTATGATTCTGTGATTTTATGATTCTATGATTTCATGATTCTATGGTTCTATGATTGCTTTCCACTCCAAGCTGCTGGTTCAGAGTGCTTAGATTAGGAACTGGTGCTTAGAATAGGAATTAGGAATATGGAAATAAAACTTCTTCCTCCCTTGCTTTCTTTTCTCCCTGAGGTGAGTAGTGGTTACAGAGCAGCCATCTATTTCCTAATAAACACTGTGCTGTGTCAGACTGCCAAAGCTGACTTTATGCTAAGTTCTAAAAAGGCATTTTTACCAACAAACAGTCATTCAGACATCAATAAACATCATGTGCTTTATGTCATCCTGCTGAGTTTTCAGCTGGCCACAGAGCTCTTTATATTGTGTCTTTCAGTTCCCAGATCCTCAGTACCCCACCATGGCTATTCCCACCCTCCCCTCAGGTCAGAGGTGGCTTCAGAGGTGTTGTGTGTGATGCTGCTGAGACAGCTCTGTTCTGTTGTGCTGTTCCTGTGTGCCACTCAGCTAAGCTCCTGTTCACCACATTGCAGAGGCAGTCTGGGGACAAAGTATGGGAGACTACAAACAGCTTCTACTGTCCTGAAAACGAGGATAGAACTGGTGGTGACTTCCCGGTGTGGTTCCACTTTGCTAGCTACGGATTTAATTACACACTCCAGAAAGACACAGCCATTAGCATATGCATGAAATGCAGTACAGAGCCTTTGACTAGGCTGCTCTAAATACTGCAAGCCGTGGAACACAGTTCAGGGAGCAGGGCACAAGGGAAGGAGGAGGTCATGCCGACGCCGTATCGAAGTAGCGACTGGAGATAAAGCCAGGCAGCAAGATCTCTCCAGCCTGCAATGCTGCACTGAGATCAGCACAATAAATAGGACGCCGTGAAAATGTTGATTAGAAGCAGAGTACAGCTTCTGCTTCTCCAGAAGCCCCTGGTGCCTGCAGAGAGAGCTGGGGATCTGCTCACTTTGCATACCGCAAGCGATCAGCAGGGCAGGCATGCAGCAGAACCTGCTTCGGTCCTCTGCTGTGTCAGTGTGAACATCCTCTGGGATCAGCAGCTTTAGGCCCCAGGTGAGGGATTTCCCTGCACACCCCTCACTTCCCACTGCTGCAGCACTGACAACTCCCTTGCTACCACTTTGAACTCTGCTGAGTCTCAGCACGGCAGCTCCTGGCAAACCCAAACCAGCATTGCGTTGGCTTCCCTTTGAGAAGCAGCCAACCCTTTTTGTGCAGGAGAAAAGCTGCTGCTCACCGACCCAAACCAGCTGCTTTCCACCATCACTCCTCAGGTGCTGGCCCTAAGTAGGCTCTTGCCATCTGCAGTTCCTGAAGGAAAGTTACTGCCTGAGCTGCCAACACGTCGGCCATCTCTCCTTCTTGATCCTTCAGGAGCTTTGTTTGATGCTGCTGGCACCAGCACAGGTCCTGCACAGCCAGGTAACCCCAGGCATTCACTGGCTCTTTTCATTTGGCTAGATATTACTAAAAGAATATAAAGTGCTGCTGCTCCAATCTCTTATCACAGACATTATTTCTTTCCTGTGAAAAGACTCAGGTCCTGGGTGTTTCAGCTGTGGCTGATTTTGTGGCATTGGCCTTTCCTCTTCTCCTAACATCTGCTCTTAGGTGAACATTAGTTCTGAAGCTGCAGACAGAGCTACAACATGGGCTCCAATGTGGCCCTATGAGATGGAAGGTCAGGACCATCTGCCCATGACTGGGATTGCAAGTCACAGCTAACAGCCCTCAGTCTGCTAGAACCTGGAGAGCTGTGCCCAGGTGAAGCTCATGAGGTTCAACAAAACCAAATGTAGGGTCAGGCCCCTGGGCCAGAACAATCCTCACTATCAAATACAGGCTGGGGGAGGAGGTGATAGAAAGCAGCCCTGAGGAAAAGGACTTGGGGGTGCTGGAGGTGGGGAGAAGCTGGACAGGATCAGGCCGTGTGAGTCTGCAGCACAGAAGGCCAATGGCAGCCTGGGCTGCATCCAAAGCAGCATGGCCAGAGATGGAGAAAAGGGATCCTGCCCCTCTGCTCTGGGGAGACCTCACTTGCAGTGCTGCATCCAGCTCTGGAGCCCTCAATACAGCAAGAACATGGACCTGATTGAGCAGGTCCAGAAAAGGACATGAAAATGCTCAGGGGGTTGGAGCAGCTCTGCTACGAGGACAGGCTGAGTGATCTGGGAGTATGCAGCCTGGAGAAGAGAAGGCTCCAGGGAGACCCAACAGCAACCTGCCAGTACTTGAAGGGGGCTGCAAGAAGGCTGCAGAGAAACTTCCAAAGGTTTGCAAGGACAGCATGAGGGCAGTGTCTTCAGACTAGAGCAGAGCAGATTGAGATCGGATGTGAGAAACAAATTCTGTACCATGAGGGTGCTGGAACACTGCAACAGGTTGCCCAGGGAGGTGGTTGTGGCCCCATCCCTGGAGATATTCAAGGTGAGGCTGGACAGGGCTCTGGACAACCTGATCTAGTTGAGGATATCTCTGCTGAGTGCAGAGGGGGGTGGAATGGATGAGTTTTGGAGGTTCCTTCCAGCCTGGGTGATTCCATGATTCTTAGAAGCCAGAAACATGCACTTGCTAACAGTGCTTACAGTTTACCTGCTCATAGGGACCCTGTACACAGAGCAAAGCAGAGAGCAACACTGAAGCTGCTGTTGTCAGTGATGCTGTCACTATGGACACAGATAGATTCAGCTCCTAAGTGCACTCAGCTTCAAAGAAGTCTTGGCTAAACTTGCAGTCTCCCAGTTTCAGCAGCTGCTGTGCCTGTCTGTGAGCTACTAAGACAACACAAAACTCTTACCCTTCTCTGGGATTTGTTTCATGTGAGCAAGAGAGACTTAAACTGTCCTGCTCACTGAACTCACATTACCCACCACAACTCTGGCAGAAGGACAGACAAAGCTCAGAAGGCTGCAGGGCTCTGCTCAAGAGCCAGGGCTGAAGAAAAGAAGCAGGTTTGTCAGCAGCAGAACACACAAGGTACAGCTGCTGGTTTTCCCTACTGCTTCCTAGGGGGATTTTCCTCAAGACTCAGACTGTGACTAGGCTCAAACTGCAGTGAACCCCTTCAGGGAAGCACTGACCTGGGCCTCTGCCACTCACTCCATGGTCATTTTGCCAGTCCTTGCTGGGACAGACTTGGAAATTCCACCTGACTGATAGATCCAGATGAAGGCAGACAGTACAAGTTGAAAGGTGTGATGGTTTGGGAGTTCCCTGCCCCCCCGCGCTTTGTAAAATCACCCAGACTAGACTCAGCCAGCTGGAAGTAAAGGACTGAAGCTCTATTTACAGCTCAGCACAATGTACAAGCAGAGATAGACACAATAGACAGGAATAGTTACAGACATAGACAAGTTAAAGGGAATACAGAAACACAACTCCCCTCCCAGAAATCAGAGACTCCAGAAGGGGCTTCCAACCACCCCTCCACCCCCTCTCCACCCCTCTATCTTACCCCAGGGTTTGGCTTATGCACAGGATGAGTTTGGAGGATCTGCCAGGGGAGTCAGAAGGAAAGTGGTTATTTAGATTATTCAGCAGAGAGAAGGCTAGAAGCCAGAGAGCCTGAGACTCTCCAGGAGCGTGCCTTATCTATGTTTTGTGTTCTTACTCTTATCCATCTCAGCAAGCCTATGAGTGAAGCAGACATCACCAGTGTTTTTCTTTCACAGCCTATAATGTAATTTTCTCTATTAAAGTATTTCAATTAGCCTCAAACCAGCACAAAAGGTAAGACGCCTGAGGAACAGGCAGCTACGATCTTTGACTGCTCCAAATTCAGTCTGTAAAGGGACTGGGTAAGGGAGAGAGAAGCAAAGACAGAGCAGCTCCTCTGCCTACTCACCTTCTCCCTCCTGCCACTCCAGCCAGAAGCCAGCACATTGTGAGTAGGGTGAGCTGACTCCAGACTAGTTATGATCTTGATCTCCAGTGCGAAATGATACTCAAGCAGCAGGGACACCAATGATGCCAGAATATGAAACCTGTCACTGAATCCCCTTGAACAACGAGTACCAAAACCTGGGCTCTGCACAACTGACAAGGGTTGGGGTGGTGAGGTTACATGATGAGTGTCAGACAAAACTTTCACTACATGCTGCAGACAGCAGAAGGTTGCAGAAAGTAGGAAGAACCAGGAGGAGGAAGACTTAGGGTGACAAGCTCCTGCTTTAAGGACACTCTAGAGTGGTGAAGACACAGTGGCTGAACAAACATTCAGTCTGCTGAGCCTTATGAAATGTGAGTCCACCTACCCAACCAGTGCTGGCACATGACTGCACCAAAGAGCCAGGCTGTCCCCAGTCCTATCCCTAGTGCCATGGGCCCAGTACCAAAAGGTAAAACCACTACAGACAAAGATGGCACAACCTGGGGATGCAACAGAACCACAGAATCACAAATTAATCAGGTTGGAAAAGACCTTCGAGATCGAGTCCAATCTACCACCCAACACCTTCTAATTAACTAACCCATGGCACTAAGTGCCTCATGCAGCCTCCTTTTAAACACCTCCAGGGATGGCGACTCCACCACCTCCCCAGGCAGCCCATTCCAATGCTAATCACTTTCTGTGAAGAATTTCTACCTAGTAGCCCAGCCCTGTGAGGAGAGGCTGAGGGAGCTGGGGGTGTGCAGCCTGCACAAGAGGAGGCTCAACGCAGACCTCATTGCTGTCTGCAGCTACCTGAAGGGAGGTTGTAGGCAGGTAGGTTGGGCTCTTCTGCCAGGCACCCAGCAACAGAACGAGGGGACACAGTCTCAAGTTGTGCCAGGTTGGATATTAGGAGGAAGTTCTTGACAGAGAGAGTGATTGGCATTGCAATGGGTTGCCCAGGGAGATGGTGGAGTCACTGTCCCTGGAGGTGTTCAAGTGAAGCCTGGATGGGGCACTTAATGCCATGGGCTGGTTGATTGGCTAGGGTTGGGTGATAGGTTTGGCTGGATGAGCTTGGAGGTCTCTTCCAACCTGGTTGATTCTATGATTCTAACATCTAGCCTGACCCTGCCCTGGCATAGCTTGAGTCTGTGTCCTCTTGTTCTGTCACTGGGTGCTTGGGAGAAGAGACCAACAGCCACAGCCTTCTTTCAGGTAATTTCAGAGAGCTATCAAGGTCTCCTCTGAGCCTCCTCTTCTCCAGTTCCCAGCTGCCTCAGCCTCTCCTCATAGGGCTGTTCTCCAGCCCCCACACCAGCCTTGGTGCCCTTCTCTGGACACATTACACAGCTTGAGGGCAGAGACAATAAAGGCAGCAACTCCAAAGCCAAGATGCCAGAGCAGGAACCAAATGATGACTTCCAGCATACGTCTGGCACTTCCCTGCTTCAAACACCAGAGCCACTGGGATATGTTGAAAAAGTATTGCCTATAAAGCATGTCAGAGTGATTGACTGACCAGAAGGATGGAAATGAGAGAGTCCTAAATTGCAGCATTTGGGTAAATATGTATTTATACAGTTTGGAAAGAAAAGCCTTGTTATTCAGTGTTGGACAGCAGCAGCAACATAGGAGCTGCTCTGGTTTATAATGCAAATGATGTAATTGGGGGCATGCATTATGTGCATTAAAAATGCAAAGTAAGAGCAGTGTGAAACGCTCTTCATTTGCAGGAGCCACTTTGCAAAGTGTAATTTCTCAGGCATTTACATATGTTGGGGTTTTCTGGGGGGGGTGGGGGGAGGTGTGTGGAAATCAATTAAAGAGTATTTAGAACATTTGCCATAGCTCATTTGTTGGATCAAGGTACTTTTGAGCTACAGAAATATCCGAATGGCAATAGAAACTGGCAAATTACTGACAGCCTTCTTTTAAATCAAATAGAAATTAACTAGCACACTCTCCTATTCCTGGCAGGCCAAACGTTTTTAATTGCAAAAAGTCACATCTCAGTCAAGTTAGATGATCATCTTTGCCAACTCCTGGCCTCTGGAAGGGTATTTATGCTGGGAAAATGGAGGCAGTCACCGGTAAGAAAGTCCCATTCGAAGTGGAGCTTGCGTTCTGCAGGTCAGCCCCACGCGAGCTGAGCCTCCAGCAATGACCAGCAGGGAGGGAGGACAGTCTGCAGCTCCCTGACAGGAGGGGTTTGGTTGCTCCTAGCAGGAGTTTTGCAGGTGCTCCAAATCTTTGCTCTAACTGTCCGTGCTTGGGCTTTCCAGGGGGCCCACTGCAGGAACTTCCAAGGACAAGAGCTGTGAGGTGCACTCACAGTGGTTGCACATTTGTCCTACAGTCACCTCAAGAACCTCTGAGCTTTCCATGCCAGGGATACCTCCCCGTTACAGTGACTCCTGGAGAGGGAGCTGTGGTCTCTATTGATCTGTCAGTCTTAATCCCCAAGCTGTGCAGACCCTTACAAATATCAGACATCCTTCTTGGGGATCCAGAGCATTGCTCTGTCCCTTTCCTTCCAAAGTCAGCTTTGCTGGGCTCCTATCTCAGGAGGAGCCTGAAGTGGAGTTGTGCTCCCCAAGCAAAGCGGCTTGCTGGCCACAGTGTGGCAAGGAGCATGCAGAGAACACAAAGGACAAACAAGAGAACAGAGCATGTTTTCATGGCAGCACCACTTCAGGCCACGTGCTATTCAGCAATACAGTTTTGCACTGCCACAAACCACAAAAATCAATTCAGCTGCATGAAGTCACCAACTGAGATGTTGTTTTCAGGTAGTTTCCTTTGCTTTAGTTTTTCTGCCCACCTGAACAAACTGGGGGTTGGACCTGGGCAGCTCTCATCCACAAGCATCCTTCCTTGCCTACCAAAACTCAAGGCCTGGCACTGCTCAAGGCCCCCCTCAAAGCAGCCAAAGGGTCAACACTTCTCCTGAAGCACACCCACAGCCCAGCTAGGGCATGGCAATAGGATCCAATCAGGTGCAAGGACTGACCAGGGCTGTGCCCCAGCCGTCAGCACAGAACCCACAGTGCTCTGGTTTGGGCTGGGCTCTCCAGTCCCAATCCCAACTCAGGCACTGGTGTGATGGTTTGAAGCTGGTACTCCAGCCTGGTTCTTAATCATAAATAAGATTTCCCGGAGGTCTTTGAGTAAAAAGTAAATGAGTAAGGGCTTGGAGACAGAATAACAATACAAAGGCCCATATCGTTCCATTGACTTGCTGATCAGGGTACAGGTAACTGCACAAACTATTCTCTCTCCTTTCCTCTTCTCCACTCTGGTTGCTGCTTTTGCTTGGCTTTGCTGAGCCTGGATGAGGTTCCTGTTATGGCTAAGTAGCAGTGGGTTTCTTTCTCTGCTTTTCTCTCCCTTTACTCTTGTAAAAGGGGGCAGGTGGAGAGCTATATTTGCTTTTCCCTTGCCAGGGAGTTACAAATCAGTACAGGGGGTCATTGTAATGTTTCTGAATTGTAGTTACATGTAAATACGGAACCATAGAATCATAGAATGGTAAGATTGGAAGGGACCTCAAAGATCATCTAGTTCTAAGCCCCTGCCATAGGCAGGGACACCTCCCACTATTACAGCTCACTCAAGGGCTCCTCCAACCTGGCCTTGAACATCTCCAGGGAGGTTGTGGAGCACAGAAGCACAGAATGTGATTTTTGATCACATTCTGTGCTTCTGTGCTCCACAACCTGCCTGGGCAACCTGTGCCAGTGCCTCACCGCCCTCACTGCAAACAACTTCCTCCTAACATCCAGTTTCAATCTCCCCTCTGCCAGTTTAAACCCATTGCCCCTTGCCCTGTCATTGCAAGACCTTGATGATCTTGGAGGTCCTTTCCAGCCAGGATCAGACATCTCAATGGTTGGACTCGATGAGCTCAGAGGTCTTTTCCAACCCAAACAACTCTATAATTCTATGAATCCTCAGGCTCTAGCAACATTTGGATCACACCCAGGAATACTTGGGAGCACTCCTGGAGGCTATCACACAGAAAGTATTATTTAAACTCAACTACTTTATTATTTTCCCAGCGGTGTGTCAAACAATAACCCTTGGAAGTGGCAAAGCCAAGCCACAGTCTTTGTCAGATTAACCCTCCTGGAGGTCTTCTAAAATCCACTGCAAACAACAGCTCTGAAGAAACAGGCAGATAAAAAAGCAGCTTCCAGCCCCCACCCCCTAACTTTCATTTCAAGTTGCCAAAACCAGTCTGCAGTCCCATCACAAATCAGATCTGAAAAATGCTGCTTGATTATTTTTAAAGAGCTCAAAGTAGGTCACCAAAAATAGAGCCTCTAATGGGCTAAATGTGGAAAAAATGACTGCTCAAAATTAACAAGTTCCTGGGCTCCAGGACTGCACAAAAGCTTTCTGAGTGGATTACTTGCAACGACCCCCAACTGTATCCTCTGCCACACGTGGCACAACCCCAGCCTACCAGATGCCAAGTGCTCATTCATGCCAAGTGCAAAGTACTTTTCAAAAAACCATCAAGGAATTTTTATTTCCAGAAAATTACTCTCCAGCTTCTTTCCCTTTCGTTAGGAAGTGCTCTACAAACACAGCTTCTGAGGCTGGCCAGCTGAGCCACCACAATAGCTTTCAGTTCCTGCTGCTGCTCCCAGACTGTTTTCAAGCAGGTGGTGGGGGACAGCATTCTGCCCCTGGACCCATCAGAAGCTTTGTATAAGAGGACAGTTTCGTGAAGGAAGGACATTGAAGTGTTGGAGCGGGTCCAGAGGAGGCCACCAAGATGCTCAGAGGGCTGCAGCAGCTCTGCTCTGAGGACAGGCTGAGAGAGTTGGCGCTCTGCAGCTTGGAGAAGGCTTCCAGGAGACCTTAGAGTAGCCTTCCAGTATCTGAAGGGGGCTACAGAAAGACTGGGGAGGGACTATTGACAAGGTCTTGCAATGCCAGTACAAGGGGCAATGGGTTTGAAGTGGCAGAGGGGAGATTGAAACTGGATGTTAGGAGGAAGCTCCTTGCAGTGAGGGTGGTGAGACACTGGCACAGGTTGCCCAGGGAGGTTGTGGAGCACAGAAACACAAAATGTGATCAAAGATCCTGAGCTTATGGAGGGTTATGGGAAACCTCCTGTTTGTTCTCCACAATTTGACCCTCTACATACCAAAACCATTGTCTAAACCCTAGAAGAACGAACACGTCCCAAGAGTAGCTGCCTTTGGTGTGACAGACCGGCCAAGGAACAGGCAGAATGTCATCGCAACTCCCTGCAGCACCCCACAGCTAAACCCAGCATTACTTTCAAGGGACAGCCAGAGATGGAGGGAGGGGATCCTGCCTCTCTGCTCTGCTCTGGGGAGATTTCACCCACAGTGCTGCTTCCAGCTCTAGAGTCCTCCACACAGGAAGGACCTGATGGAGGAGGTCCAGAGTAGGCCATGAAAATGCTTAGGGAGTTGGAGCAGCTCTGCTATGAGGACAGGCTGTGGGAGCTGGGGGTGTTCAGCCTGGAGAAGAGAAGGCTCCAGGGACACCTAACAGTGACCTTCCAATATCTGAAGGGGCTACAAGAAGGTTGCAGAGAGACTGTTTGCAAAGTCCTACAAGGACAGGAGGAGGGTAATGGCTTCAAACTAGAGCTGAGCAGATTGAGATTGGATGTGAGGAACAAATTCTACACCAGGAGGGTGTTGGAACACTGCAACAGGTTGCCCAGGTAGGCAACCTGGTTGAGGCCCCATCCCTGGAGGATGGTGGGGCTGGACAGGGCTATGGGCAACCTGATCTAGTTGAGGATGTCCCTGCCAAATGCAGGATGAGCTTTGGAGGTCCCCTCCACTCCAGAGCATGCTGTGATTCTCTGAGTCCACAATACTGTGACATAAATCAATGGGAACCATCCTGCCTTGGCCCCCATTTCACAGGTATCCCTGCAGTGACATGCAGTATCTGTAGCTCTCTCTAGGTTGCTTCTCTCCATTATAATTTGATTTAATCCAGAAAATGATGAAAAGGGCTCCCAAGATTGTGTTGTGTAAAGCCCCAATAATAAAAGAAAAAATGTTAGGCACCCTAACTGCTTTCTCTCAAGAATCTTCCATCCTCTGAACAAATATTTCCATGGATGAAAGCAAATTCTGCCAGACTCATGGAAACAGATAGAGCAAACCTCCCCCTGGGAGATCTGTAGGGGCCTCAGTAGTAAACAGATGTGCTCATGTTTTGGACATGAGTCAGCCTCTGTACAAAGCTCATGAAAAATCGATCAAAGGACCTTCTTGCTTTTGGAAGAGACCACTCCAGACACACATTTTGGAAAGAGTCCAGCTAGCAACTGTTTGAAAGCCAGAAAGCTGAAGTGGTACTTTATAGCCTCACCTTTGTCGAGTGATTACTTAAATGTTATCTCTGCCTGTTTCCTCCCAGCAATGTGAAGGGTTTGCATAACATAAGGTTTTGAGTACTGCCTTCAGTTTTGGGCTCCCCAGTTTGAGACAGGGATCTGCTCCAGAGAGTCAAAGGGAGGGCTACAAGGATGCTGAAGGGACTGGAGCACTGCCTGAGGAAGAGAGGCTGAGGGATCTGGGGCTGCTTAGTCTGGAGAGGAGAAGGCTGAGAGGGGATCTGAGCAATGTCTATCAATAGTTGAGGGCTGGGGGTCAGGAGAGGCGGAGTGGGGGGGGGAAGGGAGGCTCTGTTCACTACTTCCCTGGGATAGGACAAGGAGCTGCAGCACAGAAGGTTTCCCAACACAACAGAGAACTCAACACAAGGGGAACTTCTTTACTGTAAGGGTTCCAAAGCAGTGGCACAGCCTGCCCAAAGAGATTGTGAAGTCTCCTTCTTTGGAGACTTTCAAGGCCCATCTGGATGCGTTCCTCTATGCCTTGAGCTAGATTGTATGGTCCTGCTCTGGCAGGGAGGGTTGACTGGATGATCTCTTTGGGTCCCTTCCAACCCCTGACATCCTGTGAGCCTGTGTAGGTTTTGCATAACACTCAAGACCCCTGGACAAGGGATGCCTGAGTACATGCCAAGCAGGATGCCGAGTCCCCTGCAGCAGCCTGCCTTCACCCTCTCTGTGGATATGACTTGGAGGATTTCAAGGCTCACGAGCACAGGCAGGGCTGATTTGGTTTGTCCTGCATTTCTTTGTTGCTGTCCCTGCCTGCTAGGCTGCAGCTCACAGAAACATCCCTGTCCTGTGGACAGAGCAAGTTTTTAAAAAAATTTTTTTAAAAATCAAGCATAAAAAAACCCCAACAAAACAAACAAACAGAAAAAAAAAAAAAAACACAACCAACAAAAAAAAACCCCACACCAAAACAACTAAAGTTAAATATCTCTGACTCAAGCCCAGCCACATGTTGGAGCAAACTCTTCAGATTTTCCACCCACACAGTGAGAACCTTGCTACACTTGTCCTCTTCCAGTAGGTTGCATGAGATGGTGGAACAAGACATCATCTCAACAGCACAATGTGAAGTGTAAAACAAAATGAGAACGCTCTCAAGATGTCTTGTTTTGAACACGTGGTGGTTTGTTTTTTTTTTCTCTGAAAGTGCCTGTCTCAGGGTACCAAGGTACAGAGAGGTTTCCCACTTCTGGGGAGGTGGTATGAAAGCAAGGAGTAAAACATGATGCTCCCCAATCACAGCTCAGGGGTTGCAAAGAAATGGTAGACTGAGGTGAGTCCCAAGGCTGAGCCCAAACTAACCTGCTATTAACAGCCCTGCAGCTTGGCTTAGGAGGATGAGCAAAGCAGAAGGCATCTTTCCTATGAGGAGAGACTGAGGGATTTGGGGCTGTTCAGGTTGGAGAGGAGAAGGCTCCCAGGTGACCATAATGTGGCCTTTCAGTATCTGAAGGAAAGCTGGGGAGGGACTTTTTAGGGTGTCAGGTAGTAATAGGACTGGGGGGAATGGTACGAAGCTAGAAATGGAGAGATTCAGACTGGATGTTAGGAAGAAGTTCTTCCCCATGAGGTTGGTGAGACCCTGGAAGGGGTTGCCCAGGGAGGTGGTGGAAGCCTCATCCCTGGAGGTATTTAAGGCCAGGCTGGATGAGGCTGTGGACAGCCTGATCTAGTGTGAGGTGTGCCTGCCCATGGCAGGGGGGTTGGAACTGGATCCTTGTGGTCCCTTCCAACTCTTATTCTATGATTCTATTCTATGACCTGCCATGTGCTGTGACCTACTGGACACAAAGAAGACTTCAGCACAGCAGCTGCTCCTGGCACAGGTTTCTCCAGCCAGCAGTGGAGAAGGGCTGAGGATGTGGGAGCAACAGGCTTGCTTTGGCCTTTTTGTAGTGGCTGTGGAATGAGAAACGCACTGAAAACAACAGGTTTGCAAACGGCTTTAAGCCCACTACCAAACTTCCTACCTGTTAGCTCACATTGTAGTTGTGCCTTTCCAAGGTCAGCAGAGAGGCTGTGCTATTAAACTGGGGTCGTTGCGCTTTACTCTGCCACTCTCACACTTTCTTTTGTGATCCCTTCAGTGCAGTCAGCTGCCTGGCTCTGTGCAGAGTGTAGGAGTCTGGACAGACTTTCCCACAGTAAAGACAAGTGTGGCTTTCCAGTGTGGGCAGCCTGCTGCAGAGGTCTGCACAAATTCATTAAGGGCCAGTGGGATGTAGTTCCACCCAAAAATGTCTGTGGGACTAACATAGTTGAGGCTGTGGGCACTGGAGTGACTGCAGGGCACGCTGTGTGTACGTGAGTACTGCTTAGCTGGCATCCACCTTCTGTACACAGCCGTAGGAGGTCGTACAGGGGGAAATGAACTTCACAGGATCACAGCCTAAAGTCTTTTCAGGCAAATCACCCACTGAGTTCAGAAGGAGGACTGCCAGCATCTTAACATTTTTACTCAGAGGTCTCTCTTTCTTAATATGAAGTGAGCACCTTCAAACACAGACTGTGGTATCCTTCTTGTCTGATAGAGACCTTCTTAAGCTTTGCAAGCAACAAGAGCTCACGGATGTGATGTGGCAAGTCTAAGATGAGGTGGATGGTTTGGGAGTTCCCTGCCCCCCCCCCTACTTTGTAAAATCCCCCAGACTAGACTCAGCCAGATGGAAGTTAAGGAATTAAGCTCTGTTTGCAGCTCAACACAATATACAAGCAGAGATATACAAAATATACAGGAATATTTACAGAAATATACAAGCTAAAGGTAACACAGAAAAACAACTCCCCTCCCAGAAATCAGAGTCCTCAGAAGGGGCTTCCAACTACCCTTCCACCCCGTCTCCACCCCTCTACCTTACCCCAGGGTTTGGCTTACGCACAGGACGAGTTTGGAGGATTGGTCAGGGAGGTTAGAAGGAAAGTGATTAGTGAGGTTACTCAGCAGAGAGAAGGAAAAGCCAGAAGCTGCTAGACAGCCTGAGACGCTGTGCCAAAGACACTGTATTATCTATGGTGTGAGTTCTTACTCTTATCCATCTCAGCAAGCCTATGAGTGAAGTAGACATCACCATTGTTTTCCTTTCATAGCCCATAATATAATTTTCTCCACTAAAATATTCCAATTTGCCTCAAACCAGCACAGATGGAGAAGATTTAGACTGGATGTGAGGAACAAGTTCTGCTCTATGAGGATGCTGGGACACTGCAACAGGTTGCCCAGGGAACTGGTTGTGGTCCCATCCCTGGAGATATTCAAGGTGAGGCTGGAGAGGACTCTGGGCAACCTGATCTAGTTGAGGATGTCTCTGCTGAGTGCAGAGGGGCTTGGACAGGATGACCCTTTGAGGTCCTTTCCAAAGCAGACCATTCTGTGATTCTACAATCAGGTGAGGATTCAAAGCCTCATTCAGAAGTGACAGCAATGACACTAATTTGCCCCAGTCTCAGCTCCTTCCCTTCTCTCCTTCCATTTTCCAAATATCATTTCCCTTCTTCTAAGTAAAAAGACACTCAACACCTTCCATTTAACAGCTTGACACAAAAATCCTCAAAGCAGATAAAATCCCAGTGCAGATTTAAGGCAGAGATCCTCAAACATCAGCAAGATGAAAGATTTCTACTCAGGTTTTACACTGCAAGTCACACAAAGCATTACTGTGCTCAGGCAACCTGCCTGTTGTAAGCAGGTTATGGGCACAGCTCTTAGAGAGGAAGATGAACTTTAGCTTAGTCAGCTGAAGCACACAACTCACCTGACAATTCTACACATGGGTGTTTAACTGCTCACAGCTGAATCTTATGAGGATCTAGAATCAGGAATTAGGAATCCTCCTAAACTGCATTTCAGGACCAAGGTGTCAGACCAGGACCTTTCAGTATGCAATGGTACCAGAACAGCTTGCGAGACGCAGGGGGTGAGAGCCTAAATTGTCTCTCCCTTGTTCATGTAAATCAACAAAGATTTAGCAGTTACTCTGTTCTGTCAACTGGATGAAAGATGAGCAAATTTCCTTCTGCCTCTAAGTGGTGGATCACAGATCCTGCTGGAGAGACCTGCAGCTCTAGCAGCATGCAGAGGGCTTCAGGAGAACACTGCAGAGGCCAGGATGAGGGAAGGATGAGAAAAGCCAGGATGGAGTCATGAATCGCTGAATGCCTTCCAGCAGTTTCATCATTCAGTGCTTTAAAACAAGCTATTTCTAGCAGTAAAGACTTGAAAACCACAAGTTTTTACCATATGGCAACTCTGACAAGTGCTCACTTTGCCTTTATGAGCCCTCCCTTCACAGCCGTGCAGTGAAGCTGCACTCTTAAGGTTCAAAAACTGAGCTGCACTGAGAGTGGCAGAGCTTTCATTAGCCCTTTGACTCGCTGCCACACAGCCATAGCTGCACAGCCAGTCTGAATGTGGGCAAAGCATCTCCCCTCTTGAGAGAGGAGGTTCAGGGCTGACCTCATTGCTGTCTACAACTACCTGAAAGGAGGTTGTATCCAGGTGGGGTTGGGCTCTTCTGCCAGGCACACAGCAACAGAACGAGGGGACACAGTCTCAAGTTGTGCCAGGGGAGGTCTAGGCTGGATGTTAGGAGGAAGTTCTTGACAGAGAGAGTGATTGGCATTGCAATGGGCTGCCCAGGGAGATGATGGAGTCACCATCCCTGGAGGTGTTGAAGAAAAGCCTGAATGGGGCACTTAGTGCCATAGTCTGGTTGATTGGCTAGGGCTGGGTGCTAGGTTGGGCTGGATGAGCTTGGAGGTCTCTTCCAACCTGGGTGATTCTATGAGTCTTTGATTCTACGGTTCTATGGTCCTATTATTCTCTGATTCTATGGTTCTACGAGTCTATGCTCCTATGGTTATATGATTCTATGATTCTATGAAAGCATAAATGAGTTAGCTGCTCCAGCAATGCCACTTGACAAAGAGTAGCTTCTCCTTACTCAAATCGCTTTGTGCCTTAGCCAATGAAACCCAAAACATTAGATTCTGCTCATGAGTTTGAAAATTCAAGTCCAGATCATTTTTTCTCTTGAAG
>VWZE01020513.1:109056-123316 GCA_013396675.1 Eubucco bourcierii
TTTTTCCTTCGACCCCTCCCCCCCCCCCCCATTAGAACAGACATCTTCTTTCATGTGTCCCTGCTAGGCACACACATCACAGCACTCTCGCATCTCCCTGCAAAAACCACCCCAGCTCTCAAAATCCTGTATCCATTTCTCCTGGCTGGTGCCATGAACCAGCAAGCAAATACTTCAGTAATCAAATAGCAACATCCAAAGCACCTGCATGTTTCTGTCAGGCAGCAGACATCCACCTCCTTCTCTAGACAGCAGTACAACATCTTTTGAATGCAAACTGCCACCCACCCACACACCACACATAATGACTCAAAAGTAAAGGCAGTAGATTAATTATGCCTCTGATGTTACCCAGGTTTTTGTTCCACTCATTATCCTGTTCTGGAAGATTGGCACCCCTGAATTCACAGAAGCCTCTTCCAGAGGAGGGTCTGTATCTGTCAGAAGGCAGGCAAGGCAGAAACACCACCAGTGCCAGCAGAGCAGGGCTGAGCTATGCCACCATGAGATCCAGCCCTGATCCTTTGGTGCCATTTCTGCAGCCACATTCCTACTGAAAAAGTTCAGCCACACTAAATTTGCTTGATTGTCTTTCCTCTCCTTGGAAACCTGCTTATGAGGAGGAGGACCAAAATTACCCTAAGCTCCTTTAAGTTGCAGTGCAGAATATTAAGTCAGCAAGTTTTTGTTCAAGAAAATTATCACAGGATGTTAGGTGTTGGAAGGGACGTCTGGAGAGCTTCCAGCCCAACCCCCTTGCCAGAACAGCACCAGATAATCCAGCACAGGTCACACAGGAACACATCCAGACAGGGCTGGAAAGGCTCCAGAGAAGGACACTCCACAACCTCTCTGGGCAGCCTGTGCCAGGGCTCTGGGACCCTCACAGTCCAGAAGTTCTTCCTCATGTTGAGGTGGAACTTGCTGTGCTGCAGTTTCCATCCCTTGCCCCTTGTCCTGTGCCAGGGCACAAGTGAGCAGAGGCTGTGCCTGTCCCTTCCTTCTCCCAGGCCTCAGCTATTCATAGGCATTTATAATGAAACATCCAAAATGCTCTTCAAAGCATTCTATTAAGTACAACAACCTAAACACTGGAAAACAGACCTTTTTCTCTCTTTTTTCCCCCCTTTTTTTCTTTTGTCTTTTTTGTTTTTTAATTAAGGTGAAAATCATCTCAGAAATATATAGAAAGAAAAAAACCCATAGCCATGAGTGTCCTTTTCATCTTTGTTCTCTAGCACAAGAAGCCTTCTTCTCCTTGGCAAAGAACCTTTTACTTTCATAGGTGGTTGTTTTTTGCCATAGGCTCCAATTTTTTAATAAAAATAACATCTAATTCAATCTTTCTGCTGCACTCTTTGGGGCTCCCTTTCACTATTAGAAACCAGCTTTGGTTTTTTGCCATAATTTTGCTGTGTCAGCAGTTTCTGTGATCTTTTTATCAACTCTTTAATTGAAGTGATTTGATGTACAAAGCTAATTGATATTGTGATAAAATAATTAACAGTAATTAATTATTTTTCCCTCCAGTAATTGCCATAAGTAATTTCCACTCCAGCTGACATTCTCTGCCTCTCAGAAGCCATGCACTTGGTGAGGAGAGGTTACCACAGCAATGTGGCTTTATCCAGATGCCCATAGGGGATGCTTGACCCTGCCCTTCAATCATAAAATGGTAAGGTTGGAAGGGACCTCAAAGACCATCCAGTTCCAATGCCCTGCAATAGGCAGAGACACCTCCCACTAGTACAGGTCACTCAAGGCCTTGTCCAACCTGGCCTTGAACACCTCCATCATCATCTTTGCTGATGATACCAAACTGGGAGGTTTGGTTGAGACACCTGGAGGCTGTGAGGCCATTCAGCAAGCCTGGGACAGACTGAGAATTGGACAGAGAGGAATCTGATGAAGTACAACGAGGATAAGTGTAGAGTCCTGCACCTGAGAAGGAACAATGAACTGCACCAGTGTAGGTCTGAAAGTGACCTGCTGGAGAGCAGCCCATGGAGAAAGACCTGGGAGTGCTGGTGGGCAGCAAGTTCTTCATGGGACAGCAATGTGCCCTGGTGGCCAAGGAGGCCAATGGCATCCTGGGGGAGCATTGAGAAGCATGTGCCCAGATCGAGAGAGGTTCTCCTCCTCTACTTTACCCTGGAGAGGCCCCACCTGGAATACTGTATGCAGTTCTGGGCTCCCCAGTTCAAGAGGGACAGGGATCTACAGTAGAGAGTCCAAGGTAGGGCTATAAGGATGCTGAAAGGACTGCAGCACTGCCTGAGGAAGAGCAGCTGAGAGGCCTGGGGATGCTTAGGCTGCAGAGGAGAAGGCTGAGAGGGGTTCTGAGCAATGTCTATCAATAGCTGAGGGCTGGGGGAAGGAAGGAAGGGACAGGGACAGCCTCTGCTCACTTGTGCTTGGCACAGGACAAGGGGCAAGGGATGGAAACTGCAGCACAGCAAGTTCCATGTCAACATCAGCAACAACTTCTTTTCTGTAAGGGTCCCAGAGCCCTGTCACAGGCTGCCCAGAGAGGTTGTGGAATCTCCTTCTCTGAAGCCTTCCCAGCCCTGTCTGGATGTGTTCCTGTCCCATCTGCACTGGATTTTCTGGTGCTGCTATGGCAGGGGAGTTGGGCTGGAAACTTTCCAGAGGTCCCTTCCAATCACTAACATCCTGTGAGCCTATGATCTTGGTTGTAGTACACAGCAAAAGCAGATGTCACAGGTCCCTTTTTCACAAAATTATCACCAGATTTGATGCAAACACTGTGTAAGTATTAGAGAACTGAACCACTTTAAAGGAAACTGCAATTAAAGACTTTTTTCCCCCGTCATTTAAACTACAGTTTTTTGCCTACTGACAGCATTGTGTGCATGCTATAAAACAAAATAATTTTTCCCCCATTCCCAGCATTTTTCTCTCTCCCAGCCCTTCCCTTTGGTATGCAGAGTGTAAGCCTCATCTCATCCCTGAGAAGCACATCAGGATTTTTCCAGAGAGAGCTCAGACAGTGCAAACTTACACCAAGTGCTTACTTTTCCCTACGGGCCTAAAAATTACCTGGAGGTTTATATGTGCTTTTCAGAGTGAACTCCCCAATTACAATTCAAATAACCTTTGGGTCTCAGTAAAACTCAAGAGCCTTTGGAAAACAGGAGCTGCGTATCCCAGGGTTCTGTGGAGGTGAGTGAGCAGGGCAGGAGGAGCCACGACTGACCGATGCCCAACACAAGTCACATTCAAAAGGCAGCCTGTGGGTGCTGGCAGTCCTGCAGGTTGAGAAGTATTGCTTGTGGTGCAAAGACAGCCTGTGAATGGTGGGTAGGAAAATTGCTTTGGAAGTGCACAGCACTTCTTAATACAGTGTCAAAGCCAGGAAGCAGAGGCTGGCACAGCAGGCACTTGACGGGTCTGAGTTTTCCATTTGAAAATCTTTTTTCTGGGGAAGTAAATGAGAGATGCTGCTGCTGCTGCTAGCTGTGAAGCAGAGCAGAACAGATTTTATGGTCTTTGCTACCTGAAACCATGCATCCCAAATAATCTTCTAGACTACTGAAAAACACCAAAGAGCTATCACCTAGGAACCCCTATGCATTGCACCACAAAAACTTGTAATGCTACCAACAGACTGCAGGTGCAAGGCACTCATCAACTTCCGCAGCCACTGGTGGAAGGAATTAAATCCATCACCAGGTAGGCAGGAATTGCCCCACTATGGAATACTACAGAAATCAAATCCTCCCCCACCTCAAACAAAGAAAGCCCAGAAGGGGCCAAGGCCACCTTCTTCTCTCCCCCAGACAGCACGGCAGCAAGGCTCAGATATTACAAGTCCAGTCAAGGTGAGGATGCAGCCATGCACAGAGGAGCAGTGGAGGAGGTGGAAGGTAGAAGGCAAAGGGAACAAAGAGATAAATTGTATATCCATTGGCTTTTTATACCAGTTGGCAAACCAAGGAATGACAGAGACTTGATCATTCTGCTCCTTTTACAACCTGCTCATTCACTCTGGATTCAAAGGAATGCCCAGAAAGTTCCTCTCTATTGTTTGTGATTTGGAACCAAAACAGACCCTTAGCTTGTTGTCGTGGTAAACCTAAGCAGCCCAAAATAGGTTTGTACATGTCCTGCGTTGCCCAGAGATGTTTTTCTGCTCTCCCTTCTTCTGTTTTAGAGAGAGAGAAAGAGGACAAAGAACCTGGAGCCACTGAGTCTGAGGACTGTGGCTTGCCCAGACTTGTTCTGCATCCTGCGGTAAACAAGGTACACAGCTTGCCTTGTGCAAGGTTGTGCTCTGACCAAATTTGGGTAAAGCAAGTCTATGGTTTCACTTAATGTGGTCAAGCTTGGCTAACTGCCATTCTGATTGGCTATTCTATGCCCAAAGCCCCATTAGTCTCAGGTTGTATTGATAAAAGGAGATGGGCAGGGAACATAACTCTGTGCTCTGCTGTTGTATCTGCTCTCTGCCATTGCATCCATGCTTGCTTATTGCCTTACTGTATCCTGAACTACCTGGGAACCGCCTTCTAAGAGCTTACCAGGAACAGGTCCTCAATGCCTGCAGGCACTCAGCCTGCACAGCCAGCCTGACATTGTGCCAAGCCTGCACATGGCTTTGCATCCTGCCTGCCCCTCTGCAAGGCTGCTGCTGAATGGGAGTCAAGAGGAACCTGGTCAGAGACTGTGCCAGACTCCAGCTGCCTGAGAAAAGAGCCTGGGAAAGCTCCAAAGCCTCTAACAGCTCTCAGACCACCGACAGCAACCCCTCCACCTGCTTTGGGTACTGCCTGATAATATTTTGTGAGTAAATACTTAAAGCCTCTTGTAATCACTAATTGCCTTCTGCTATGAGCAGAGAGGAGCTTTCTGTGTCCATCCAGTGGCTAAATAGGATAACGAACTGCAAGTGGTGTAGTGACTGCAGGAACCTTGTCTTCCAGTACAATGTTTGCCTTTGCTGTGTACCTCTTACAGCGTTCCAGTTTTGCCTGTTCCCTGTATGTATAAATTTCCAAACCCTTGTAACTAAGTTTTCTGGTGTGATTTAATGTTAATGAACAATTTTCATAGTTATTAACAATGTCTGCCTGGATAGCAAAATTAACATTGATTATTAATGTTGCATCATTCGTAACACTCGTCAACTGCTACACCTCCCCAGCGTTTGTGTCCAGGGTTCAGCAGCTAGTACCAGTTCCCTTGGACTCACAGATGCTTTCACAAGGTTGCCTCCTCCACTTGCTGTCTGCAGAAAAGGACTTTGCCAGTGACACCTGATTTATTATACAGGAATTCAGAGCCCTAGAGATTTGCTTGGTGCTTCAGATAGATGTAATTTGAGCACATTTGAGCTAAGACACCACGGAAGCAGGCAGCTTCACAGAAAATACATTGCATTTTGTTGCACAAGTCTCATCTTTAATTTCACTACTACCATCACCTCTCTTTGGAGGAAATACAACAGCCTAGAGCTGGGAACTGTGCAGGCTGCTGTTGTGGTGATGAATGATGATTTCACCTTCTCTTTCTTACTCGTTTCTGCTCAGTTTTGACTCCCTCTGAACAATAAGAACAAATAAAAGTCTGTTCCCGCTTTGTTCCAGATTGTGGAACAAAAGTGATGGAAACAGCATGCTCTAAAACTGCAGCAACCATGTCATGGCTGCTGAGTCCAGAAATGACAGCCACAGCTTCTCATAAGAGGCAAAGGCAAGTGAGAGGGAGTTCAACCTTTGAGCCAAAAATGCTCTACTGCCTCAAGTCGACCTTCTTCCAGCACCTTTTTACCTTCATCTTTTTGTTTAACTTATGGGATTTATTTTCTACACTTTGAAAAACTTTTGCAGTAATTTTGAGCCCAGAAATGACAGTCACAACTTCTCTTAAGGGGCAAAGGCAAGGGAGAGGGAGTTCAACCATTGAGCAGAAAGGGAGTTCAACCTTTGAGCCAAAAATGCTCTACTGACTCAAGCACAACTTCTTCCAGTGCCTTTTAACCTTCATTTTATCTTTTTCATTTAACTTGTAATATCTTTTTTTCCTACTTTTTTTTTTTTTCCTTTTGCAGTAATTTTGGAAATACCAAAGGAAAAAAGGAATGCTTAGCTCAAGCTCAGACTGAACTGTTTCAAATGAGCTGACTGGAATACATCAGGTCGGGTTGGTTCATTCTCAACTCACCAAGGTGTTGCTTCATGGCACTGTGGGATTTGTAGCTTTGCTGAGTTTTAAGCTGAACCTGCAACTCAGACAGCACAGTGGTGTGCTAGTTTGAAGCTAACTGGAATATTTTAATGAGAGAAATTAGATCATTGGCTGTGAAAAGAAAATAATAGTGATGTCTATATCACTCATTGGTTTTGCTTAGGGATATAAAACCAAGAAACAACAAAGTCTCTCAGTCTCTGGCTGCTGCTTGCTTCATTAATTCCTTTGCCTGGACCTGTATAACTCAATCACTCTTCTTCTAACTCCTTAACTGCATCTAATCATTCTTCTTCTAACTACTTATCTGCATCTCACCCCTGCATGTAAGACTTCTGAGATAAAGGAGGTGGCAGGAAAAAAAGAGGGGAGTTAGTTCCTGGGCAGTTCTACTGTTCAGGAGGGGATTTGAATTTCTGTGTTAGTTCTAACTTATATTTAATTGTATATAGTTGTAAATATCTGTGTATATATACTTGTAAATGTATTGCATTGTAAAACACAGCTTCATCCCTGACTTCCAGCCAGCTGAGTTAGGCTGATGAATTGTTGGTGGGGGGGAAACTCCCAATCCACCACAGGTGTTGCAGCTGTCTCCATTATGCAACACGATTCACTTTGTCACTGCCAATGCACTTCTGCATGGGCATTTCACCCTGCCAAATTCCTGGGGATATTAACTTGTCATCCCAGATGGGAATTGCCACAATGGCTGACAGAGCAGGATCTCCCCTCAAGGCAGGAGTATCAACACTGCATTTAGTCTCACAGTTTACATCGATGCTGCCAGCACAGTGGTCTGCTGGTGATGATAATGATGATTATCCAAAATCATTTGGCAATGCTTACTTAAAAAATAAGAAACAAAAACCCCAGAATAACCCTGCCAAGATTGAATGACCAGAGAACTGAAAGGAAAAAAACATTTGGTCTCCCTGACCCTGTAGCTACTGAAAATCAACAGCAAGGTGACGGCAGGAGGAAGGAGTTGTGGCAAGAGGAGCAAGTACCTCTACCTCAGCTATAAAAGAAAATCCATGAAAAGCTCAAGGAGGTAAGCAGGAGGTGCTTCATGCAAGAATCATCAAGGGCTTCTTATGTCAGGAAAAGGAGTTAATTCTCTTCTCCTTACGTCCCGTTCTCTGCTCTGAGTGCTAAACATACAGAAACACAAGCTCCAGATGAACTGACTTACATGGAGGGCTTCTGGCCAGTTCAACAACCAGAAGAATGGGCTGCACAGCAAGAGAAGTGTAGCCAGCAGGGCAAGGGAGGTGATTCTCCCCTTTTGCTCTGCTCTCCTCAGACCCCACCTGCAGTCCTGTGTGCAGTTCTGGAGCCCCCAGCACAGGAAGGATATGGAACTGTTGGAGTGGGTCCAGAGGAGGCCACCAAGATGATCAGAGGGCTGCAGCAGCTCTGCTATGAGGACAGGCTGAGGAAGTTGGAGCTCTGCAGCCTGGAGAAGAGAAGGCTTCCAGAAGACCTTAGAGTAGCCTTCCAATATCTGAAGGGGGCTACAGGAAGGGTGGGGAGGGACTATTGACAAGGTCTTGCATTGCCAGGACAAGGGGCAATGGGTTTAATCTGGCAGAGGGGAGATTTAGACTGGATGTTAGGAGGAAGTTGTTTGCAGTAAGGGTGGTGAGACACCGGAACAGGTTGCCCAGGGAGGTTGTCGCTGCTCCCTCCCTCAAGGCGTTCAAGGTGTTCAATCATTCTATGATTCTCTAAGAATTTTAACCGTGATGAAACTCAAAAGAAAACTTTCTTTTTCCAGCATTCCAAATGAGTCTTTAATGAGATTACAGGATATTAATGGACTTTAAGATTCCTTCTATCAAGCAGAAACAGCATTTAAGAAGTAATCATGACAATTACACAGATGTTGTGTTCTCTTCCCTTTGCACAGCTCCCTGACCAATAGATAACTCACAAAAATGTGTCAGTGCCTACTATAGCCATAAGTACCATTACTGGGCCTTGCTTTACTGCCCTTCTCCAAGAAGGCTCTGGGAGAGGTCACCAGGGAGCCCTGGACAAGGGCCTTGTGGATATTCCTACAGCTGTAGCACATGCTGGGAGAGGAGCAGAGCATCTCGAAAGAGGCAAGTGCATGAGGAAGATGAAGTTTTGCACAAGACTAGTCAAAATAGATTGAAATAATTAAAAAAAGGCTGGAGGGAGAAGGAGATTGAAAGGCATATAATGAGGCAAGGCACTGGATGTCACTGTGGGTGGAAGAAGACAAAGGCAGAACAGATGTGCAAGATGACAGGATCGCTACCAGCAAGCTGCAAACAACAGAAAATTCACTCTTGGAACATTGAGATTTAGGTTCAACACTACCAGGCAAGCAACAAGTGAATGGCAGTCTTTTTTTTTTTTTTTTTTTTTTTTTTTTTTTTTTTTTTTTTTTTTTTTGTTTTGTTNACTGTCACCCTTCAATATGGAGTTTAATAGATTTACAGAGAAAGTTTGGCAGACTTAGTTATGACAAGTTTTTTTTAGGGAGGGGCGGGAAATGCCAAGTTTGTAGCAAACCCCCCACGGACTTTGCTTGCCTGCCTTCACAGACAGAGTTGGTAGTGCAGGAGATGACAGGAGGTATTTAAATCTACATTTGTGGGCTCCAGAAAGCCCCTGACAATGCAAGGACTGATGAGCTACTGAGTTTCACATTGGAGGCTTAAGATGAATCGAATTGTGGGAATGCTGCTGGCGGTGACCGTGCCCACAGCAGGCTAAGCAGACTTGTGGGTGCTTCTGATTCAGAGAGCTCTGCAATAAGAATCATAGAATGGTAAGGTTGGAAGAGACCTCAAAGATCGTCCAGTTCCAACCCCCTGCCATAGGCAGGGACACCTCCCACTAGATCAGCTCACTCAAGGCCTCATCCAACCTGGCCTTGAACACCTCCAGGAAGGGAGCAGCTACAACCTCCCTGGGCAACCTGTGCCAGTGTTTCACCACCCTCACTGCAAACAACTTCCTCCTAACATCCAGTCTAAATCTCCCCTCTGCCAGTTCAAATCCATTGCCCCTTGTCCTGTCATTGCAAGACCTTGTCAATAGTCCCTCCCCAGCCTTCCTGTAGCCCCCTTCAGATACTGCAAGGCTACTCTAAAATCTCCTGGAAACCTTCTCTTCTCCAGGCTGCAGAGCCCCAACTCTCTCAGCCTGTCCTCATAGGAAGAAGTCATTGTGTTTCAGTGTACTGAAAATACACACACTGGAACTGATTCATTCCTGTATATTCGTATGTTTGCGGTCTTGGTATGGCCCTGGTCCTGTCCTCCCATATGGAACAACCCAAAACCCTTCCTGAATTGACAGCCCCACACAGCTCAGATCTCGCAGCACCCTCCCTGCAGGAGCTTCTCCAGCCTCAGTAGCTCTCTCAAACCTGCCAAGGTTGCCCAGACTCAGCTCCCACCTCGCTGTGGCCAGCTCCAGCCATGCCCATGTCCTGCCAAATCCCTCTCCAGAAGCTGGGAAATTAAAAAAGGCTGGCCTGATCTCAGAAGGGGACACCCTGGGGCTTCTGCCCTTGGCATAACTTCCCTGGTTTGCAGCCAAAGGCTGGTGGCTTATCACTGAACCTTCAGCCCCCACTTCTTCATCTTTTTGCTAGATTTATCTCAGATCCTAGGGGATTCCTCAAAGGAAAAGCCTTTCTATGGGCTGCGACAGGGTTTAGGTGGCAGGAAAGGTGAGAAGCCACAAACCTTCTGTATAGCACAGCTAGGTAAAACCAGGTGAGTGCAGAGGTCCCACTTGGGTACAGTCAGTGGCCCTGATAAACTGGTGAGGAACTCCAGACCCATAGAACAGGGAAGAGGAACTGCAGCAAGAGCGTGAGAAGCTGATCACTTTGTGTCACCACTCTCTGCAAAATCAATTTGCTACTCAGCTTCGTGACTTCTCTTGCTAACAGTGGACACAGTCTGTGAATATATCGTGCGAGGTGTGCACAGTATGAGAGGTGCACAGAATTTTGTGAGTCAGAACCAGAAGTTTGACTCATTTATTACTAGAGAAGGGTAGATTGAGATTGGATGTGAGGAACAAGTTCTGCACCATGAGGGTGCTGGAACACTGCAAGTGGTTGCCCAGGGAGGTGGCTGAGGCCCCAGCCCTGGAGATATTCCAGGTGAAGTTAGACAGAGGTCTGGAGAGCCTGATATAGTTAAACTCTTAACTCCACATGATACAACTCTTACATGGACAGACATTGTTGGGGAACAAATTCATAAACCCTTGCAGGAGTATGGAAGCTGAGAACCTGAAGGGTCTACAAGTCCTGAGCTCTACTGGTGGAGTCTGTGCTGCTAACAGCAAGGAGCTGATTGCTGAGAGGGTTGGCTAGTTTGAGGCTAATTGGAATATTTTTTATGAAAAGAATAGTATTATAGGCTGTGAAAAGCAAACACTGGTGATGTCTGCTTCACTCATAGGCTTGCTGAGATGTATGAGAACAAGGACACAAACAGAGAGAACACAGAGGTAGTCGAGAGAGTCTCTGTCTCTCTAGCTGCAGGTTTATGTCTGCTGGCCTCTCTGCTAACCTAATTCACTCTGCTTCTAACCCCCTTGGCTGATCCTCCAAACTCACCTTGCACATAAGGCAGACCCTGGGGTAAGGTAGAGGGGTGGGAAGAAGGTGGAAGGGTGCTTGGGAGCCCCTCCTGGGGACTCTGATTTCTGGGAGGGGGATTGTATTTCTGTATTCCCTTTAACTTATCTATCTCTGTAACTATTCCTGTCTGTTGTGTCTATCTCTGCTTGTACATTGTGCTGAGCTGTAAATAGAGCTTCAGTCCTTAACTTCCAGCCAGCTGAGTCTAGCCTGGGGGATTTTCATAGTGTGTGGGGGGGACAGGGAACTCCCAAACCTTCTCAGCAGGCCAGCTGCCATGCTGCAACAAGAACCTTGTGTCCACCTCCCAAGGACCTGTGGCCTAGGAAAACCCTTCCTCACTTTTACTTTTGCCATTTCTGGACACGTACACTCAAGCCTTTGTCACAACTTGCAGCCTGACCTCTTGCACTTGGCCCAGAGCAGGGATCTCAGGCAGTGTTTCAAAAAGCCTCACAGAGGTCAGCAGTATTCAGTAGGAAGGCTGAAACACCAAGTTTTGTTACTCTAGCAAACATGTCCTCTAGTAGCTGAGTAAAAAAAAATAAAAAAAAAATAGAAGCACTGTATCTTATCAGAAGTAAAATATCCATTTCAAATAGCAATTACAAATGACTTTCACAGCTTCACATGTGCCCAGCACCTCAAGGCTGGGGCCCATCTGCAAGGAGGGAAGGCAGTCCCATCGATTTAAACCAGCAAAGACCAACATCAGTCCACAGCTCCTCTTGGATACCTCAAACTGTCTCTCAACACTATCATTTCCTTCAGGCACCATAAGGGTCACAAGCAAAGACCAGGCAAATGTTTGCTGCCTGCAGGTTCTTTGAACTATTTCAAGGCACTACGTTTGCTCAGTGGATTTTCCTTCTGCCTCCTTTTTGATCTATGGGAAAAGAAAGCTGCCTTAAGTGTTCTGACACTAAGTATTCAAAGATGATTTATTGATGCCATTAGAGCACAGTTAGCAACCCTTGGCATTTTTTTTTTCCTTTATTTTTAACTGTTGGGTAAAGAGTGGGCAGAACCACAACCAACTAGATCTGTGAGGCTGGCATGGATTCAAAGATTTGAGTAGAAGATACAATAATTAAGCCAGCCCTGTGAAGCTTTTTTTGATAGACATGGGCTTCCCTCCAGTCATGAAGTCCTGCTGGAGAAGCTTCAACTCATCATACCCTTTCAAGAAACATCCAAAGGCTCCCCAAGCCCAGATGGTTTTGGAGTGATTTGAGAGCATCATCCATGCTAAGCATTATCTTCTCTATGCCTCAAAATTGAGCTACTTGAAGATTATCTCAGTGCAGCAAAGAGAGGCACTCGGACATGAACACCAAACTGGAGGGCAAACAGCTTCCCCAGGGCGCACCTTATGAAACTTTGCAGGGAGTCACCTCAGGAGCAGTCAGCTCCCCTGCCTGGGTTGTAGAGTGCACTTCCCTGAACTTCAGTGCTGAGTTCCCTCCAAGTGCCAGAAATGAGCTCCAGCCAATGAATAACTCAAAGCAATAGCTGGGTCTGCTGGTTTGAGGCTAATTGGAGTATTTTAATGAGAGAACATAGATCATTGGCTCTAAAAACAAAGTAATAATAATATCTATTTGACCCATTGGGTTGCTGAGAGACATAAAAACAAGAAACAATAACAAAGTCTCTCAGTCTGTGTCTGGCTGCATTAACTCCTTTGCCTGTATAACTCAATCTAATCATTCTCCTTCTAACCCCTTATCTGGCATCTCACCCTCTGCATGTAAGCCTTCTAAGATAAAGGAAGGGTGGAAAGGGAGAGGACAGTCAGTTCAGAGCCCTCCTAGGTGGTTCTGCTGTTCAGGGAGAGCGGTTTGAATTTCTGTACTACTTCTAATTTGTGTATACTTGTACATGATTGCAAATACAGAATCGCAGACTCATAGATTCACAGAATCACAGAACCATAGATTCATAGAACCATAGAATCAACCAGGTTCAAAGAGGCCTCCAAGCTCATCCAGCCCAACCTAGCACCCAGCCCTGCCCAATCAACCAGACCACGGCACTAAGTGCCCCATCCAGGTTTTTCCTGAACACCTCCAGGGACAGCAACTCCACCACCTCCCTGGGCAGCCCATTCCAATGCCAATCACTCTCTCTGTTAAGAACTTCCTCCTAACATCCTGCCTAGACCTCCCCTGGCACAGCTTGAGACTGTGTCCCCTGGTCCTGTTACTGGTTGCCTGGGAGAAGTAACCAACCTCACCTGGCTATATGCTTGTAAATGTGTGTTGTGCTGTAAATACATAAATAAATGTGTAAATATATAGCTTCACCTTAACTTCCAGCCAGCTGAGCTAGTCTGTATATCTTTAAGGGGGGGGGATGTTCCCAAACCACCACACTGGGTTCATTTGTATTGATTTACAATCACATCTAATGAGTCCTGACCTCGACCTGCTGCAATCAGCCCAAGCGATGCTGACACCACACCATGTACCTTACCCTGGCCCTCATGTTGAGCTCTAGAGGCAGTTTGCTTTGGAGAAAAGCACATTTGATTTTGATCACTAATGCCTTTATGTGCTTCACTGCCACTTCTCACAGCCTCCTGAATTCTTCATTAGTTTGCAGAAGGAACATGGGTAATTGTGTTTTATTTTGTTCACAGCCTTATTAACTGATTAGACAAGAGTAAAAACTAACATTGGCAGTCAGACGTGTATCCTGAGATCATCTCCAATCACACTTCTCTAGGTCTCAAGTTTAGGGTTTTCCCCCCCCCCCTCCCAGGAATGAAAGAACGGCAAAAAGTCTCTCTTCCCATCTATCCCTGCATGGATTGACCTGACAAGCCTCTGTTTGTGCCCATCTTCAAACCCAGACTGCAATAGCATAACCAACAGATGTTTCCTTTCCTCCTTGGTGTATCACTTGCAACAGCAAGAATATAGAGGAAAGGGAAAATAAACTCACTTGCCACCCCCCACCCTCCATGAAAAGTGTGACACGAGTTCAGCTTTGGAAGGTCTGGTTCTCACTTGCCGGCCATTTGGCTAACCAGTATGGTTCTGGGCTGGTTAAAATACTTCCTGTGGGCCACTTGGAGACTTGCTCACTATTTACTCTGCTCAGAGTACAAACACAAAAGGCAACTATTGTGCTCTCACAAGCAAACAGATTCAATCAACTCATAGAATCTTAGAATGGTAAGGTTGGAAGGGACCTCAAAGATCATCTAGTTCCAACCCCCTGTCATAGGCAGGGACACCTCCCACTCAAGGCCTCCTCCAACCTGGCCTTAAACACCTCCAGGGAGGGAGCAGCCACAACCTCCCTGGGCAACCTGTGCCAGTGTCTCACCACCCTCACTGCAAACAACTTCCTCCCAACATCCAGGTTCAATCTCCCCTCTGCCAGTTCAAACCCATTGCCCCTTGTCCT
>VWZE01020513.1:123364-135759 GCA_013396675.1 Eubucco bourcierii
CTCCAGAACTGCACACAGGACTCCAGATGGGGTCTGAGAAGAGCAGAGCAAAAGGGCACAATCCCCTCCCTTGCCCTGCTGCCCACACTGCTCTTGTTGCATCCCAGCACTCAGTTGCTGTCTGGGCTGCACTCACACTGCAGGCTCCTGTTGAGCTTTTCATCACCCCAGACCCCCAGGTTCTTTTCCCTCAAGGGTGCTCTCAGCCATTCCCCATCCAGCCTGGAGTTGTGCGTGGGATTGTGCCTAACCAGGTGCAAGACCTTGCACTTGGGCTTGTTGAATGTCATGAGGTTGGCCTGGGCACACCTCTGCAGCCTGTCCAGGTCCCTCTGGATGGATCCCTGCCCTCTAGCAAGTCGACTGTGCCACACAGCTTGGTGCCATCTGAAAACTTGTCTTACAGAGTTCATGAAAATGCAGTGCAATTTGGGGGATTTTAGCCCAAATATAAACCCATATATAGCCTATATATAAACCATATAAAGTGGCTGCACAGGCAAAGGGGAACAGTGACAGAGAAATCTTTCCTAAGTACCATATCGTCAGCCAAAGAGACTGAAAACCTGATGGTTGACACTTGTGCTGAGCAAGAAATTGACACTGAAGCCAGTCAGGCAGAGGCCAACGAGTCTGGGACACAGCACAGGACAGCTACGGGATGTACCCCTCTAAGTCTTACAGGAGCTGCCTGTGGTTGGACCTAGCTACACTTACATCTGCACTGAAAGGGTAGCAGACACAGCAAGTAAAAGCAAGGCAGTTTCTCAAAACAGAAAATACCTGTGCAGACCTTGCAGTCACACACTTCCACACACACAGGATCACAGAAAGTCAGGGGCTGGAAGGGAGCTCCAGTCCAGTCCAGCTCATCCAGTCCAACCCCTGCCCTGTCAGAGCAGGACCTCCTATACCAGATCACACAGGAACACATCCAGGTGGGTTTTGAATATCTCCAGAGAGGGAGACTGCACAACTGCCCTGGGCAGCCTGTGCCAGGATACTGGCACCCTCACAGGGAAAAAAGTCCTCCTCATGTTTAAATGAAACTTCCTATGCCTCAGCTTCCACCATTGGCCCTTGTCCTGTCATTGGGCATCACCCATCAGAGCCTGGTTCCAGTCTCCTGGCACCCACCCTGCACATCTTTATGCACATGAATGAGTTCACCTCTCAGTCAACTCCTCCCCAGGCAGCACAACCCCAGTTCCCTCAGGTTCTCCTCATGAAAGAGATGTTCCACACAGTCTGAGAAACAAAAACAACCCCCCAAAGGCTCAGCAGTATGCCCAAGCAGCCTGTCTGTACCACCTTCTTTGGGCTAGTACACTTTAAGAAGAAAATGAAAAGAAAAAGAAAGTGAGGGAGCTGGGGCTTTTGAGCTTGGAGAGGAGGAGACTAAAGGGTGACCTCATTCATGTTTATATGTAAGGAGTAAGTGCCAGGAGGCTGGAGCCAGGATCTGCTGGGTGATGCCCAGTGACAGCACAAGGGGCAGTGGTGGAAGCTGAAACATAGGAAGTTTCATTTAAACATGAGGAATATTTTTTTCCCTGTGAGGCTGACAGAGTACTGGAACAGGCTGCCCATGAGGGGTTGTGGAGTCCCCTCTCTGGAGATATTCAAGAATCATCTGGATACATTCCAGTGTGACTTGTTATGGGTGATACTGCTCTGGTAGGGGTGCTGGACCAGATGAACTTTCAAGGCCTCTTCCAGCCCTTGACATTCTGTGATTCTATAAAAATAACTGGAGAAGGTTGGGTTTGATTGGGGTAGGGTTTTATTGGGTAGTTTTCTTTATTTATTTGTTGGTTTGGGTTGTGGGTTTGGGGTTTTTGTTTGTTGTTTGTTTGGTTTTTAATTACTGTTTATTTATTTTCTTGTCTTTAAAATCAAGTGGAGATTCAAGCAGTCAATTTTTCACTTTTCACACATTTTCAGAGTTTGGATCAGATTTCTTATGCTTTGCAGATACTAAACTGATTTCCCTGAACTCCCTCCTCTGATCACTGCAACTGACACAAGTTCTTTTCTTCCCTACAGTTTTATACTTAGATTGTGTTAATTTTATGCCCTTACACATAGAGAGACAGAGACTTCAAAGGAAGACTCTTTGGAAGTTCCTTTGGTGCCCCTGTCTCCAGTAGACACATTTCTAACCCAGTCCTAAACTCCATGCAGAGAGTTTCCCATGGATCTGATATGGACTGTCAGCACCTATAAAGAAACTGGTTTTAGTTCTATGAAGGCCTGCATATAGAAACATACTGAAGAAAGTGGAAATCACAGAATCACAGCAACATTCAGGCTGGAAAAGACCCCCAAGATCACCAAGTCTAACTCTGAAAGGTTCACCCTAAACCATATCTCCAAGCACCACAGACAAACCACCTCTAAACACAGCCAGGTTTGGGGACTTCACCAACTCCCTCAGCAGCACATTCCAGTGCCTGACCACTCTTGCTGGCAAAAAAATCCTTCCTCACGTCCAGTCTCAACCTGCTGCAGCTTGAACAAAGTCATACAATCTATAAAAATAAATTAAAGCACATGAAATCCTCACACAGATGGGGCTATTGCTAGTAGGAAGGTAGGCTTGAGTTCAGGTGGTGTGACTTTGCATGGTGGGATCCCTGTCTCTTGCAAGCATTCAACTGGAGAACTAACAGAAAGGCACTTGGAGTAAATCCCTGCAAAGCCAACAAACCCTAAAGAGCCATTAATTTTGCCTTTAAAATGCACTATCACAAACATCAGTGACTCACAGGAAGATGTTTTCAAAAGGGCAGTATTCAACCACAGAACCAGACACACTGCCAGAAACAGTTCTGGCCAAGAAATCACAGTATCACAGAATGTCAGGGGCTGGAAGGGACCTCCAAAGCTCATCCAGTCCACCCTCCCTGCCAGAGTAGGATCACCTAGAGCAGATCACACAGGAACACATCCAGGTGGGTTTTGAATATATCCAGAGAGGGAAACTCCATAACTCCCCTGGGCAGCCTGTGTCAGGGCTCTGTCACCCTCATAGGGAAAAAATTACTCCTCCTGTTTAAATGAAACTTCCTATGCCTCAGCTTCCACCATTGCCCCTTGTCCTGTCACTGGGCATCACCCAGCAGAGCCTGGTTCCAGCCTCTGGGCATTCACCCTGCACATCTTTATAACCATTGCTGAGGTCACCTCTCAGGCTCCTCCTTTCCCAGTACCACAGCCCCAACTCCCTCAGGCTCTCCTCATAACAGAGCTGTTCCATTCCATTCAGCATCTTTGTGGCTCTGTGCTGGACTCTCTCCAGCAGTTCTATGTCCCTCTTGAGCTGGGAGGGCCCAGAATTGGACACTACTCCAGATGCAGCCTCACCAGGGCAGCACAGAGGAGCAGGAGAACCTCTCTCGACCTACTAACTACAGCCTTTCTAACCCACCCCAGAATGGCATTGCCCCTCCTGGCCGCCAGAGTACATTGCTGGCTCATGCTCAACCTCCCACCAACTAGGACCCCCAAATTCTTTTCCCCTTTGCTGGCTTCCAACAGGTCAGTCCCCAACCTATCCTGGTACCTGGGGTTGTTCTTTCCCAGGTGCCAGACTCTACACTTGCCCTTGTTGAATTTCATTCCATTTCTCCCTGCCCACCCCTTCAGCCTCTCCAAGTCTGTCTGAACAGCAGCATAGCCTTCTGCTGTGGAAGCCACTCCACCCAGTTTGGTGTCATCAGCAAACTTGCTGCCAGTGCCCTCTGTGCCCTCATCCAAGTCCTGTGATGAATATATTGAACAAAACTATGAATCCCAAAAACCTTCAAAGGAAAGCAAAGTGAAATATTTCCTTAATAAACCCAAAATCTGAACTAAAAGAGGGGTCTGTAAGAAAGTTAAACTGAAAATATCTGAAGGAAAAAAAAATGAACATGTGGACAGTCCTTATTTGTATTTTGGTCATTAAAACCAAGATGATTTCAGCAGCTTGAAGGATGTGAATGGAGCCGTTCTGGAGATGCTGAGCCACGCCACAGTCCATGGAGCTGTAGCTGGGGAAAAGATGAAAGCAATTCCCTGCTCTTCAGCTGAGGGCCAGGGAAAACATGTATATCAAATAAATAAAATCAAATCAGCACATCCCAGTGCTGCCTCCACTGTGAAACCCTGGGATACTTTCCCCCAGCTGCCCAGCACCACAGTGCATCCTCCACAGAGACCTGGCACAACCCGCACCTCTCACTGACCCTGTTTGTGATCATCTGCTGTCCTCTTGCAGCAGCTAAGGAAATAATCAAGTCTATTGCTTTTGGTAATTATTTCTCACCTCCCCAGGCAAGGGCAGAAGTCAAGCGCTTGGAAGAGAAAGAGGATCACCTCATTACATGGCACCACTCCAATGATTTCTCACTCCACTGTTTACCTTCCTGGCCGGCTCTACTCTGCTTTTGGAAAAGACCAGCTTTAAAATTCCCCCTACTTTGCCATCACTAGCTTCTGGTTTTACACTGCTTTGTGAGCCACAACCCTGCCACAGCAAGAGAAAGGCCACTTGTCTGGAGGCACCAGGGTGGCCATTTGGCCAACTGGTTGCTCACAGCACTCCCTCGACCCACAAGTGGAACAACTCAGGTCTCACTTCCAGCCTTTGCAGAGTGAAGGGTCTGAGAGAAGGGCTAGAAGGCATCAGCCAAGGGGGCAGTGTTTTGGGTGAAAGGCAATACCACTGACCACGAGGTTGCAATTACTGCCACACAATTCAGGTGGACTGAAGCTTGGCATTGTTTCTATCCACTACTCAAACAAACAAACAAACCAACCAACAATAAAACAAAACAAAAAACCCAAAACCAAACAAAAAAAAAACCCAACCAAAACATTTGCTGGTGGGGCTTAAAACAGAATTCAGTAGGCTGGATGCAGAAGGTTGCTTAGTTGCTGGTCTGCCTCTGTAGTTAACTGCATTTAACCTGGCTTGGTCACAGACAGAGACACAAAGAAAGACGCCTCAAGGCACAAGGAAAATGAATAAAAGTCTTCCCTAGGATGGCTCCAATGCTAGCACATTTCCCCTGGTGCAAGTAGCCTGGATGATGGCCACAAGCCACAGAAGCCCTTATCACAGACATGCAATGGGCTGGAGTAACAGCACATGGGCTGGTTTTGTGCTTTCCTTCATCCCAGCACCTCTAAATATTTATTGAAACTGCTAGAGCAGGCACTGCACTTGAGCTGCTGTACAGGCCAGCTTTATCAGGCTTCCCCACACAGGAGGAGGGCAATAATGAGGAGCCTCACGCATTCTGAGAGTAACTGCAAACCTCCAGCATGCAGGGCTAATGATAGCCTTACGGAAACAGCTATAAGCTGCTGCACTTAAGAGCAGGGATAAATTTACTCCGCTGAAAGTTGCTGCTGCTGATTCACCTGAATAACAGGTAAGCTGCAGAGAGGATCAAAGTGCAGAGGAATCCCTGTGTTTTAGGTGCTTACCTGAATTACCCTGCCCTCTCCCATCTGCTGGGCTGCAGCAGAAGCTCTCCACAAGCAGTCTTTGATGTGTTTCTGGTACTCCTGTAAGGAGAGGGTTGAAAAGCATTTTCTGCCTCACCACTGTCATCAGGAATCAGGACCCCCTTGCCTCAAGGACTCGACTGAAAGGCAGGCTGAGATCTTAGCAAGAGCGTTACAGTGGCCTACCTACCCTACAGTAAGTTATTGATTAAGTTACTAATCCTCCACAATGCAATCTGATATAGATGCAGGCCTCTGTGAGAAGAAACCAGCCTGGTACCAGGGGTTTGTACCTGTCACTCTGATGGACAGTTCTGCTGTCTCAGCACAGCACCTCGGAGCAAGGAATGGAGCTGCTGACACTGCTAAGGGCATCACATCAACTCAAGTGAACTCTGCTCACTATTATGTCATCATAAGAGCAAACCACACCTCCTGGTCTCAGGTACCTGACTCCAGGGCAGCCCACATCTTGAGCCCAGACTGCACCTCAGGAACTCCTCCTTAGGTACGCAGCAAGACTCATGCCTGGGGGTAAGGAGGGGCAGAGAATTTGGTCATGGGCAGGCGTGAAGTCAAATATAAAAGATGTCTCCCTAGCAACAGATGAGAGCTTTCCTTTTCAACAAGAAGTTGAACAACACAAAGAGTTTGTACAACTAGAAGAAGACTACAACAAGAAGAACAGGAGGAGCAGGAGGATTTGACCCAGGGAGCAGAGAGTCTTTGTGACTCGCATTGTCGGTAGCTATAGATCTCCCTCTTTTCTCTCTTCACTTTACTTTTTCTCCTTCTCCTCTCACTCTTCTACTTCTTATGGCCAAACTTTTTCCCTTTCTTCTCTCACTCTTTACCTCTTAGGGCCAAGCAATAAAGTTTTACTGCTGATTGAAGCAAACCCCTGTGGTGTGGTCACCTGTGTTTTGCACTCTGAGATCACACTAATGAACCACCACGAGTCCACTGTTGGGACTGTGACAACTCCTGGTAGTTTTTACTACACCTGGTATTTGTGACAAGTGCAGACAGAAAAACCAAAGCTCTCCACTTCAGCCTATTGCTCTATGGTGTATTTCTCCTGGATATCATTACCTACACTGCACACAGCTGGAAACAACATCAAACCCAAAGAGGTCCTTCCCTTGAGCAGTTTAGCTGATAGCTAAACTCAAAGCCATGTGATGAAGCAGTTTCTTGAGGGATGCAGAAGGAAAGCTCAGGGATGAACATAAAAGGCAGGGCAGGACATGCTCACGCTTCCTGAGGCTGAGGGAATTGCTCTGCCTGTGGGAGAGTTCAAGGCAGATCAGAATTAAGGCCAGATAGCAGATTTCTTGGGCTTTCATCACGAGCCACTCTCCCACCAAACAGGTGGGAGGGAGCCTCTGAAAGACATCTGGCTGGGAGGGCTGGCAGGTTGCACAGCGTAATAAAAGAAAAATAACAGCAAGAGTGAGGTTAATTAAACATTCCTGAGTCTTTAAAAAGTGCTGGGGTCACCCCTTCAGCAGAGCCAACGCTCAGGGGCAGAGCAGACATCATCCCTCCCACTAACAAGCTGGGTTTCAGCCTTATTTAGTGTTCCAGCCACCTAATTTTGCTGAAGCATTTGGCGAGGCAGCAGCAGAGGCAGCTCCCGGCGTGGCCTGTTGCTCTCACAGATCACAGCTCCGTTGTCTTAAAAACCTCATTAAATGCATATTTGTCTGTCAGACACTAGCACACGTTACAAAAATGAAACTGATGGTTGAGACTGAAAGCCCAGCCTGCTGTGCTGTCCCTGCTTCACCCCAGTGCTGCCAGTAGGCTCTGGGGACTGTGTGAGCTGTTGCAGTGTATTCGCTCTAACACCCAACACTAAAAGGGATGAGCCAAAAGCAGAACGTCAGGGCAAATTTGTCAGCCTTAGCTCAGGATTTAATTGCATTTAGAGGTTTAAGGCAGGCTGTTACAGCCACCTCTAAGGTAATCTCCTCATGTAGGAGCAGGTATCTACGACCCACACCCAGGTGCAGCTGCTGACCCTCTGCTGTTAGCCGTGGCTCAGTACAGCTGCTGGCAGCTCCTCTCTTCCTCCTTTACCGCTGACTGCTGCTGAATAAGCAGCTTGACCTGTTCAGCCAGCAACACTGCTCATACCAAGGCAGGGGACTCCCCTTCGACTCAGCCACAGAAACACCTGTGCAGGGACTTTAGAAAGAGAGAGGCTCAGAAATCACTGAATCAGGAGCTGACGTTTATGACAGCAAGGCACCCTGAGCCGCTGCACGATTTTGTGTGTCTGTTCAGGCTTCACCAGCTAACACAAACACATCAGAGAGATCAGCCCACATGAAACATGAGGTACATGGCTTGGATACTGCCTGTGAGCTCGTCTTCACTGGAAAGACATGTAGTGTTAGACCTACAGTTGGTGGGCATCACACACATCTTCCAAGGGAGAAGGGTGGATTGGATTTTTGAGCTAACGTCATGTTGGTGAAGCAGCACAGAAGTTGCAATCAAATCTGCAAGTGGAAAGAAGAAAGCAGAGGCAAAGGCACCTGGAAAAGCAGCACCCCCATGACAAGAGGCCTAACCTCTTACAGAATCACACAGAATGGCAGGGGCTGGAAGGGACCTCCTCCAGTTCATTCCCCCTGCAGAGCAGGACCACCTAGAGCAGATCTTTCATCCCCTAATGATTTGGATGGTTTGGAAAAGAAAAAAAAAAAAAAAGTAAGTATTAAAACAACCAAAAAAGATTATAATTTCTGTTGAAAATTAGGTGAGAGAGGGTAAGAAATTATTCCTTGTCAAAGGTTGGACTAGGTGGTCCTCGAGGTCCCTTCTGACCTGGTATTCTTTGAATTCTATGGAAAAGAAAGGAAGTGAAAGCATAGGATCATAAAATGATCCGAGTTGAAAGTGAACTCCAAAGATCATCCAGTCCAACTCCCTCTGCAATAAGCAGGGGCAAATCCTTGCTAAAACCATGAGCAGTGTTGCTTAGCTAACTGTGTGCCTTTTTATATGCACCACTTTCTCATTCCAGGCATGTATGTGCCTTCCTGGAGCAGATGCAGAGCTATGTTAGAGGGAAGGGAAAAAAAAAAAAAATTTAAAGCAGCAGTTTTCAGCTCCTTTGCATATAGGACAGAAACCATGAGCCAACTTTGGTTGGCTCAAATGCCAACATTTCAAGCAGGCACCCACCTGTGCACCTCGTTGGGGTGCATCTCGTCAGGATGCACCTATCCAGCCTAACCCTGCCAAGGGCTGTCTCTGTCACTATCAGATTGCATACATAGTGCTGCCACTGTCACACTCATCCTAGCCATGCAGCACCCACTCAGTCCTCTGCCAGGAGTTGCTGACCTTGCCTGCTGCCACTCAGACACATGCCCACCTAGAGTAAAAATAATAGAGCCAAAGACTGTGTGGGTATCCAGTGAGAGCTGGGCACAGAGGAGCCAAATGAGGTTCAACAAGTGCAGAGTCTGCACCTGGAGAATAATAATAAAGTGCACCAGAACAGGTCTGGAGGGGGATCTGCTGGAGAGCAGCCCTGTGGAGAGGGACTTGGGAGTGCTGGGTGAGAACACCCATGGCACAGCAATGTGCCCTGGTGGCCAAGAGGGCAAATGGGATCCTGGGGAGTATCAAGAAGAGTATGTTCAGCATATTCAGGGAGGTTCTCCTTCCCCTCTACTCTGCCCTGGTGAGACCTCATCTTGAGTACTGCCTTCAGTTTTGGGCTCCCCAGTTGAAGAGGGACAGGGATCTGCTGGAGAGGGTCCAGAGGAGAGTTATGAGGATGACAAGGGGACTGGAGCACTGCCTGATGAGGAGATGCTGAGGGACCTGGGGCTGCTTAGTCTGGAGAAGACTAAGAGGGATTTAATAAATGTTTATAAATATTTGGGGGCTAGGGGTCAGAAGGTGGGGGAACAGGTTCTGCTCACTTTCTCCCTGGGATAGGACAAGGAGCAATGAATGGAAGCTGCAGCACAGAGGGTTCCACCACAACACAAGGGGGAACTTCTTTACTATAAGGGTCCCAGAGCCCTGGCACAGGCTGCTCAGAGAGGTTGTGGAGTCTCCTTCTCTGGAGATTTTCAAGGCCTGTCTGGATGTGTTCCTGTGTGCCCTGAGCTGGATTGTCTGGTCCTGCTCTGGCAGGGGGGTTGGACTGGATGATCTCTTTGGGTCCCTTCCAACCCCTGACATCCTGTGAGCCTGTAATCAAAGAACAAACAACAAAATCCCTCTTTGCCCCAATACTCCTGCTTCAGCAAACAGTCTGCTGTGGCCAGCAGAGTACTGGCATGGGCATCAAGACATTTGTTGATGGATCTTCTGCACATCTCAGGCCCTTCTCTCACTGTTCCCCAAACTCTCCAACTGTTTCACAGAATCACCACCATTGAATAGGACTCCTGAAGATCACCCGGTCCACCCTCCCTGCTGGAGCAGATCACCCAGAGTAAATCACAAAGAAACATGTCCGTGTGGGTTTTGAATGCCTCCAGAGATGGACATTTCCCAACACCTCTGGGCAACCTGTCCCAGTGCTCTGCCACCTTCAAAGTGAGAAGCTTGGGGTTTTTTTCCTCTCATGTTTACACTGAACCTGTGCTCCAGTGTGCTGTCCACTGTCCCTTGCCCTGTCACTGGACACCATGGGGAAGAGTCTGCCTCTGTCCTCATTCAATTTAACAAGCAGAACCTATCTGACAGGTTGCTAAAGTATACCTGCTGGTTTACTTGTCAAGTATCTCAACATATTAAAAAGGATGGAAAAAGACCAAAAGTAACCCTGAATGTCCACCTCTTCTTCTGAAGACAGTTACAGTACAGAGGCTGCCAAGCCAAAATCAAGATTCTGTTTTTTCCCAAACACTTGTTTGGACTGAAACACTACAGAGTAGAACTCCCTCTTCCAAAATAAAGCTCCCTCTCAGGATACTCAGGGATACTCTTTGGGCTGCAAAGGATCATAGAATGGTAAGGTTTGAAGGGACCTCAAAGATCATCCAGTTCCAATCCCCTGCCACAGGCAGGGACACCTCCCACTAGTACAGCTCACTCAAGGCCTCCTCCAACCTGGCCTTGAACAGCTCCAGGGAGGTTGTGGAGCACAGAAGTACAGAATGTGATCAAAGATCACATTGTATGCTTCTGTGCTCCACAACCTTCCTGGGCAACCTGTGCCAGTGTCTCACCACCCTCACTCTAAAGAACTTCCTCCTAACATCCAGTTTCAATCTCCCCTCTGCCAGTTCAAACCCATTGCCCCTTGTCCTGTCATTGCAAGACCTTTTCAGTAATCCCTCCCCAGCCTTCCTGTAGCCCCCTTCAGATACTGGAATTCTACTAGAAGGTCTCCCGGAAGTCTTCTCCAGGCTGCAGAGTCCCAACTCTCTCAACCTGTCCTCATAGCAGAGCTGCTGCAGCCCTCCGAGCATCTTCATGGCCTCCTCTGGACCCCCTCCAACAGTTTCACATCCTTTCTGTGCTGGGGGCTCCAGAACTGTACACAGGACTCTAGATATAGCATGATCATACAAGTGCTCTACAAATAACTTCAAGATCCAAGGTATTCTTCTGTGCTTCTTATTCAAAATGAAGAGCCAAAATTCTCCCACCCAAAGAAAGTGATCCTGCAGGCTGTAATAAAACAAACAAATCCTGGCTGAGCCACCTTTGGTTGGTTGGAGCAGTGAGTGCAGTGGAAAAGGAAACATCTTCTCCACATCTTCAAATAGTATTTGAATCAAATGCTTGTTGCTACAAGAGAAAGTTTGGGTTGTTTTTGTCATCAGATCTGAGATCAAGAAGAGATGAGATGCTCCAGGATGAAAAGCAGAAATGCCAGATGAAAGACTCGAGCCCAAAGAGGGTTTTGAATCACTGCGCAAAGGTACCAGGAGAGAAGCAAGGATAAGCCCAGGCTGGCAGACTAGGTTGCAGCAGGTATGCTCCCTCGGTGCCTTGTGCAAGCAAACACCAGCAGGAGCCAGGAGGTGCTCGTGCAGTGGTGATGGGGATGGAGCCCACCACCTGCAATGCCAGCAACATCCCTGTCTACCCCTGACTGTAGGTTTATGGTGCTCCTGGGGAGTTTCTGCCCACAGCCCTCCCCTGCTCTGCGGCAGCTCCTGCTGAGCAAGGCTTTCATTGCATGCTCAGTTTTAGAGACTTGCATCAGCTCTCACATGAGACTCATACCTCTAAACGTCTTCACAGGTGGCAAAGTGGCCCCACTTTGTTCTGGTAGCCTCTTCTCACCAGCCCCCTGTGACACACCCTGGGTGGCCTCTGCTTGGAGCCTTCCCAGCCACTGCTATGTTACCGCAGTCACCGCAACTGCTACACTACACATCAGCAGCCACTCACCTTCTGGCCCAGCCTTCTCTCCAAAGTCATTTTTTGAGCTGGCTTAGACAAATCCAGCCTGGTTCCACATAAGATGCTGCAGATGCAATTACACAGAGCCTGATTACAGCAGTAATAAAACCTGCCCCATCTCATTTCCTAACCACGGATCTGCACAAATGTCTTTTAACCACTGCATGCTTCCCTCACAGAGAACGCTCTCCATTTTGGGGGGGTTGTTTTGAAGCTCATTGCTCAATTTACAAGTCCCCTACCTGCTTTTCATCAGGATCACATCAGGAGCACCTTCAGATAATCAGAGAGAAACAGGCTCAGCATAGGAAGAGCTCTGGCAACCTGTGGGAAGTAGGCTAAAATCCATAATAACCAGGAAAACCAAACTGAAATCAAGGTAAATCAACCAAAATCATCATGGGAAATGGGCAGATTAGGGATTAGCAGCTGTTACCGCGAAGGAAGGAGGGAGGGAAGGAAGGAGGGAGGGAAGGAAGGAGGGAGGGAAGGAAGGAGGGAGGGAAGGA
>VWZE01020515.1:7941-18664 GCA_013396675.1 Eubucco bourcierii
AAAAAAAAAAAAAAAAAAAAGCAGTAACACTAAGGAAAAAAAAAAAGCCATTAAACACACAGAGAAAGCTTTTACCAGGGCAATGAGATAGGTCAAGTTGTGCAAAAAGGAAATATAAGGAGTAGTTTAATGGCCTTAAATGGATCAGTAATTTTACAGCATTTGCTCTTTTTTTTTTTTATATATATATATATATAGTGAAGGGATGTACTCAGTACCTAAAAGCTACTACATTTAACTGGAAAAATGAGTGACCACTGTTTACTACTAAAAAATTGAGTCTCTAGGTCCATGACTGTTTACTACAAATCACTCAGCTAAAAAGGATTCCATACATTTTAAACATTTTGTTTTTTGTTTTTTTCCTCCCTGAGTCTTCATCCAAGATTCCTCACTGTCATTTTTGAGTAAGTGCAGGAAATTAATGAGGATCTCTATCTGCGCTCGGAAATCTCCATCGTATCACAATGAAGCCATTGCTCTTTTTATTTCTGTAGATTCCACGAGAGCAAGAAACAGGAGCACAATAAAAATCTTTTTCATAACAGCTGATTAGAAAATATGGCCTGCAGAAAGTCTGGCTCTCTTTGCACATTAAGAATCTCAATACGTTTACCAAAGCTGGGATTTTAACCCCCCACAGCTTCGGCACAAAGCAGCACATTAATAAGATACAATTTAGATTTGCATTTTTTAATAAGCAAGGGGATCAAAGAAAATAGGAATGCTGAAAGGATGTTAAATCATGTGCAAATTCAAACATCAAGGTATTACTACAGGATGTTGCACCAAAGTGTGGCAAAAGGCTTGCCGGAAGTTGTCGTGTCCTGTATGAACTGTTTGCCTGCACATAGGAGAGATGCAGACGCATGAAAGTTGCAACCAAATATTTTGGGGGTTTGCATATGTCAATGGGAGATGGCAAATCAGCAGGGATGGTGTCCCTCAGGGGTCAGTGCTGGCACCAGTGCTGTTTAACATCTTTGTCAGTGACATGGACAGAGGAGTGGAGTGCACCCTCAGCAAGTTTGCAGATGGCATCAAGCTGTGTGGCACAGTCGACTTGCTAGAGGNACATGAGCCTGCAGTGTGCACATGCAGCCCAGACAGCAGCCAAGTCCTGGGCTGCATCAAGAGCATCGTGGCCAGCAGGGCAAGGGAGGGGGTTCTGACCCTTTACTCTGCTCTCCTCAGACCCCACCTGGTGTACTGTGTGCAGTTCTGGAGTCCTCAGCACAGGAAGGACATGGAAGCGGGTCCAGAGGAGGCCACAAAGATGCTCAGAGGGCTACAGCAGCTCTGCTATGAGGACAGGCTGAGAGAGTTGGGGCTCTGCAGCCTGGAGAAGAGAAGGCCTCCAGGAGACCTTAGAGTAGCCTTCCACTATCTGAAGGGGGCCTACAGGAAGGCTGGGAAGGGATTATTTACAAGGTCTTGCAATGCCAGGACAAGGGGCAATGGGTTTGAACTAGCAGAGGGGAGATTTAGACTGGATGTTAGGAGGAAGTTCTTTACAGTGAGGGTGGTGAGGCACTGGCAAAGGTTGCCCAGGGAGGTTGTGGCTGCTCCCTCCCTGGAGGTGTTCAAGGCCAGGTTGAAAGAGGCCTTGAGTAACCTGTTCTAGTGGGAGGTGTCCCTGCCTATGGTAGGGGGTTGGAACTAGATGATCCTTGAGGTCCCTTCCAACCTTACCATTCTATGCTTCTATACCTAGGGCAGCTGACAGGGCCATGAAGGGCTGTGCAGCTGTTGAAAAGGGCACCAAGAAAACAAGGAGCGAATGGCCCCGACAGGCTAATGACAAACATTCTTTGCTGCAAAACTGTTTTACATTTTTTGAAGAATTGAGTTCAGAAGCTAAAGCTGCCTCCAGGCGTGACCAGCATTTACTCATCAGATCACCACAGGCCTCAGTGACCTTGGCAGTCTTACAAGGATCATATTTTTACATGGATGAACTATTCCTGAACAATTTCTCCAAATGGGATTTCTATTAATGTCAGGCACACTTGTCTGTTCATTTTATTTCCCTTTTCCTTGATTAAACATCTTTATAGTGGACATTCAAGGGAGAAAACCCATGTCTGCACTAACATGCAGGTTTACTAAAACAAAAAAAATCAATCAATCACAGGACTAAAACAGTGTTTGCAGCTATCACCCTCTTCACTGCCTGCTTGCTTTGTTCCTCTGTCTATCCTGGTGATTTACATCAGGATAGGGTTTATCTTGTATTCCATGTTTGCCTACAGCCTGGCAGAATGCTACCTCGTTCCCAAATGGCTCCTGAACGTTATGCAATAAACATGATTCATATGTGGATCATCTCCATCATTCTTACCAAGAGTGACAGATAATAATACCTTCTGAGGGAATCACTTGCAGCACTTCACGTGCAGCAGCAGTGTACACTGACTGGAAACTTGCAGTTCAGGAGTGTCCCATGAATTTTGAGGGTAAAATGCTCAATATAATTTTGAGTATTCAAATTAACTCTATCTTCTCTGCTTGTAATTAGGGGTAAAAATCCAGAGTAACTTTGTTGCTTTACTGAAAGATGTCAAATTCTATCTCATTTGTCCAGTTCTGGACCCCTCCATTTAAGAAAGATGTTGAAGTGCTTGAAGGTGTCCAGAGAAGGGCAGCAAGGCTGGTGAGGGGGCTGGAGCACAGCCCTGTGAGGAGAGGCTGAGGGAGCTGGGGGTGTGCAGTCTGCAGAAGAGGAGGCTCAGGAGAGACCTCATTGTTCTCTAAAGCTACCTGAAGGGAGGTTGTAGCCAGGTGGAGTTGGGCTCTTCTGCCAGGCATCCAGGGATAGAACAGTCTCAAGCTGTGCCAGGGCAGGTTCAGGTTGGGTGTTAGGGAGAAGTTCTTCCCAGAAAGAGTGACTGGCATTAGGATGGGCTGCCCGGGGAGGTGGTGGAGTCATCCTCCCTGGAGGTCTTTAAAAGGAGACTGGATGAGGCACTTAGTGCCGTGGTTTAGTTAATTAGAAGGTGTTGGGTGACAGGTTGGACTCGCTGATCTCCAAGGTCTTTTCCAGGCTGGTTAATTCTGTGATTTTGTAGCCTCCTTCTATCTTCAGCAGAGATCAACACAGAATGAGAAATCTAATCTACATCTCCTTCAGCATCACACAGAAAGAATGAGGATTATATTAATTCTTCCTCTGCATAAATAATGCATAACAGAAACCTATATATTAAGGTGGGGAAGAATTCTATTCAAGCATTCACAGAAGAGACTGTGCTCAAACACTAATACTGAGCAGAATTCTGGATTAAGCCCTTAATTACCGTTTCCTCTCTTGCCTCCACCTGTACTAAGAGCAAATTAACTGATGCCATGACATGCACACATCTGTTTTCCCACAAAAGAGTTTAATGGAGAGGAAAACAATCAAAAAATGTCCTGGAAAGCTGCTGTCAGACAGGGGTAGATGGACAGCTGCTCTCACTCACTGCAGAAATCTTTTTCTATTCTTAAATTCCCAACACAGACCTATCAACCGTAAGGGGCTGAACAGAGAGATTGTTTTAGATTCGAACACTATGGTTTAAGTTTGGGTTTTGTTTGGTTGGTTTTTTGGAGGAAGATTAACTTTGACAAAAAAAAAAAACCAAACTAGAAAATTTTCTAAAAACTTGCCCTAATAATTTCTTACGTTCAAAAATGTATTTATTAAGACATTATGAAGGACACTGAACTGTTGGAGCCAGTCCAGAGGAGGGCCATGAAGACGCTCAGAAGGCTGCAGCAGCTCTGCTATGAGGACAGACTGAGAGAGTTTGGGCTCTGTAGCCTGGAGAAGAGAAGGCTTCCAGGAGACCTTAGAGTAGCCTTCCAGTATCTGAAGGGGGCCTACAGGAAGGTTGGGGAGGGACTACTGACAAGGTCTTGCAATGACAGGACAAGGGGCAGTGGGTTTGAACTGACAGAGGGGAGATTGAAACTGGATGTTAGGTGGAAGTTGTTTGAAGTGAGGGTGGTGAGACACTGGTATGGGTTGGCCAGGGAGGTTGTGGATGCTCCCTCCCTGGAGGTGTTCAAGGTCAGGTTGGAAGAGGCCTTGAGTGACCTGTTCTAGTGGGAGGTGTCTCTGCCTATGGCAGGGGGTTGGAACTGGATGATCCTTGATGTCCCTTCCAACCCTACCATTCTATGATTCTATGATTATGTTATTTTTGTCTTATTCAGAAACCACTCTGCTCTTGAAACAATACAGTGTGGTATTAATGCCACATCTTAACAAAAACTGGTATGGTTCAGCCAAAGAGGGCAAACAAAAAGACTCACCAAATCCTGATTTTTCTGCACAGCACCCTCACTAGATATATAGCACAGATTCTGAATTGGCAACTAACTGGAATAAAAGAATCACCCTTTTAATGAGTGCAATATATCACCACAATGTCCATTTGATTCATTCAACAGGGCCACATTGCAAGGAGGAGGAAATTACAGGTCGTTAGGGTGAGTTTAAAATCATGTTATAGATTTGAATGATTTTCTTCATCTTGCTAAGAATTAATCACATATTTTGTCTTTGAACATCCTATGTTTTCTCTTTAAAATTCACACCATTCCTCTTCCCTCCAACTTGTTTTAACTTAGGAATCTGAGAAGCAGGAGTGGTAAGGCTTTGTGGGATTATATAAGAAGGAGATAAAATGTGATAATCCACATCCCAACCACCTAAAGAAAACTGAACGTGCAGGTGAAGTATTTAATTTAGAGTGACTTAGAAGAGTGTAATACAGAAAGAAATGAAGACACTTGCACTTGGAGAAGAATAAACTCAATGCTCCAGGGGTCCTGGTGAATACCAACTGACCTAGTGAATACATCACAGTATCACAGTATAACCAGGGTTGGAAGAGACCTCAAAGCTCACCAAGTCCAACCCATTACCACAGACCTCAAGACCAGACCATGGCACCAAGTGCCACGTCCAAACCTGCCTTGAACACCTCCAGGGATGGTGACTCCACCACCTCCCTGGGCAGCCCATTCCAGCAGTCAGTGACTCTCTCAGGCAAGAGAACTTTCTCCTCACCTCCAGTCTAAACTTCCCCTGGTGCAGCTTGAGACTGTCCTCTTGTTCTGGTGCTGCTTGCCTGAGAGAAGAAGGTAACCTCCCCCTGGCTACAACTACCCTTCAGGTAGTTGTAGACAGCAAGAAGGTCTCCCCTGAGCCTCCTCTTCTCCAGGCTAACCAATCCCAGTTCCCTCAGCCTCTCTCCATAGGGCTGTACTCGAGGCCTCTCCCCAGCCTCATTGCCCTTCTCTGGACACACTCAAGAACCTCAATGTCCTTCTTAAATTGAGGGGCCCAGAACTGGAATACACAACTGACCTGGCACAGGTTGCCCAGGGAGGTTGTGGCTGCTCCCTCCCTGGAGGTGTTCAAGGCCAGATTGGATGAGTCCTTGAGTAGCCTATACTAGTGGGAGGTGTCCCTGCCTATGGCAGGGGGTTGGAACTAGATGAGCCTCGAGGTCACTTCCAACCTTACCATTCTATGATTCTATGGATCAATTAGAACAGCAGGAAAAAAAAAAAAAAAGGAACCACCTCATAAATCTGCTATGAAAAAAACCAACATTTTATTATGCAAGCCTATTTTTCTAACATAGCTCTTTAGTAAGCATACAGTTGTGCCTTGGAGAAACAAACAGAAGATGACAAGCAAGACACAGCACAAGAGTTTAGAGGATGAAAACGAAGATTTCGGAGGCAGAGGAGACAGCTTAGGGAAAGTATAACATAAAAGAACAAGATGAAAAGCAAAACAGAAAGATGTGGTAACACAGAGAGAGGCATTTCAGGCAGAATATGCATGAAGGGGAGAGTGAGAGTAACCAAGGTTTGGAGACAGAGATGAACAGCTTGAATGGTAAGAAAGAAGCTAAGAATGGTAACAGTAAGAAGCTAAGATGATATAAAGGATACACCAAGCTTAGAAAAATCAAATAAACCACCAATTTGCCAGGAGCTAAAAATTTTGCATATTTACAGAATGGTCTAGGTTGGAAGTGACCTCAAAGAGCACCCAGTTCCAATCCCCTGCCACAGGCAGGGACACCTCCCACTAGAACAGCTCACTCAAGGCCTCTTCCAACCTGGCCTTGAACACCTCCAGGGAGGGAGCAGCCACAACCTCCCTGGGCAACCTCTGCCAGTGCCTCACCACCCTCACTGCAAACAACTTCCTCCTAACATCCAGTTTCAATCTCCCCTCTGTCAGTTCAAACCCACTGCCCCTTGTCCTGTCATTTCAAGACCTTGTCAATAGTCCCTTCCCAGTCCTCCTGTAGCCCCCTTCAGATACTGGAAGACCACTTCAAGGTCTCCTCAAAGCTTTCTCTTCTCCAAGTTGAAGAGCCCCAACTCTTGTAGCCTGTCCTCACAGCAGAGCTGCCTCAGCTCTCTGAGCATCTTTGTGGCCTCCTATGTCCTCGCTCCAACAGGCAGAGAAAGCAGACTCAGAAAAGCTTAAAGACTTGCATGAATCCAGTCATCCCAAATTGCAGGGCAAAACTAAACCTAATTCAGACCACACCATGCTGGTAACATTAAATACTCAAGTGCTGTCCAGCACTTGAAATGCTGTTGTAGAGAGTGGCTACTTTCCACGCTGCACAACATTTCTGTCCATCCCACAGAGCACCTCCCAAATGCAGTCAGGTTTCAGTATAAGGGCACAGTGTTTTGGAATCTTCCTATGGGAGTGTTTTGCCTCATTATCCACAGCTGCTTTAAAATAAATCATCACTTGACTCAACCCAGATGATTGATGAAATTCAGCAAGTTGAAGACGAGATTCCATTATGGATTTCTGCAAAACTTGGTTTGTATTTGATTTGAACCAGGCAAATCATAGTTCAAACCAATAGATATAAATATGTTTGGGGTTTTTTGTTTGGGTTTGTTTGTTTTTATATATATATATATATTTGCTGTTTGAACAATTCTGAGGTTTTAATTACATGTGTCTTCCAAAAACCACAAAATATTAATTTATCATTTATCCTCATAATACTGCAGGGAGACAATCATTATAGTTCCCATGTACAGATACAGAATCTAAGCACAGAAGAGGTGTTCATGAATTGGTCAGTTCTGTGTATTCACAAAGGATTTAAAAGATACCTCAAGATGAAAATGTTGGTCCTGTGGTAATTTCTCAACCATACCACCAGACAAAATTTTGATGTATGATAGGATCTTGTTTCATGCTACAAATAAATCCGCCTAAGCATTGTCCTAAGCAATGTTAAAAGATTCTTCTAAGAATCTCAACATTCAATGCTAATTAAAGCTTTTAAGGTAACTTTATCAATGTTAGAAAATCTATTTTATGTATTTTAGAGGGAAAAAAAACAACAAACCCAGTCTTGAACAATGTCCCAAATAAATCTGAGACCTGTATTTTCATTTGGTTAGGATCTCATCAGTCATGGAATGGTAAGGTTGGAAGGGACCTCAAGGATCATCTAGTTCCAACTCCCTGCCATAGGCAGGGACACCTCCCACTAGTACAGGTCACTCAAGGCCTCCTCTAACCTGGCCTTGAACACCTCCAGGGAGGGAGCAGCCACAACCTCCCTGGGCAACCTCTGCCAGTGCCTCACCACCCTCACTGCAAACAACTTCCTCCTAACATCCAGTCTAAATCTCCCCTCTGCCAGTTCAAACCCATTGCCCCTTGTCCTGGCATTGCAAGACCTTGTCAATAGTCCCTCCCCAGCCTTCCTGTAGCCCCCTTCAGATACTGGAAGGCTACTCTAAGGTCTCCTCAAAGCCTTCTCTTCTCCAGGCTGAAGACCCCCAACTCTCTAAGCCTGTCCTCATAGCACAGCTGCAGTAGCCCTCTGAGCATCTTTGTGGCCTCCTCTGGACTGGTTCCAACAGTTCCACATCCTTCCTCTGCTAGGGGCTCCAACACAGGAAGGATAATGCTGTTCTCCCATTGCCTCATGAGAATGCAAGTACCAAAACACAGCAGTCTCTGCTGTAACATGGAGAACGCAGACAGCATGAGAGACGACGGGAGGGAGAGTGTGAAAAATGGCAGGGGGCACTTAGTAATGAATAAAGAAAAAGCAAACAAACAAACAGAGAAAAAACTCCACTGCTAATTTCCCAAGGGATGAGCATACTTAACTGTCATGTCTGGAATCCATGCTTAAATACTATTAAGGGAGTTGGTTTTCAAAGAAAGGTTATAAAATGAAGTGTTCAGAAAGTGCTCCGCAGCGCTGTTTACAAGGCAGAGCAGCAGCAGGTTTCACAGCTGTGTGCTGTGGATACTGATAGCCACAAGAACCAGTAACCCTGCAGGGATACTTTCATCGATGTTCTCATCACCAAAAAGGAAGCTCACCAAAGAAAAGCAGCCTCACAACAGCCAAAGAGTTTGAAAGCATCAGAACTAATGGTTCTAGAGCTATTAGTACAACAGCCTGTTGTGGGCCAAAAAAAAAAGGGCACATCAAAGTACTGCTTTTATAGATTCACAGAAACACCCAGGTGGGAAAAGATCCTCAAAGGATCACCAAATCCAATCTACTCTACAAGATTCACCAGAACCATATCCCTAAGTACCACATCCAAACAACCCTTAAACACATCCAGGGTCAGTGACTCCACCACCTCCCTGGGCAGCTCATTCCAGCCCTTGACCACTCTCTCCATGGAAAACTTTTTTCTCAGGTCCAATCTGAACCTCCCCAGTCTCAGCTTGAGGAGATTCCCCCTTGTTCTGTCTCCAGTTACCTGTGAGAAGAGCCCAGCAGCAGCTTCTCCACAAGGTCCCTTCAGGTAGTTATAGAGAGCAATGAAGTCTCCCCTCAGGTTCCTCTTCCTCAAAGTAACCATCCCCAGCTCCCTCAGTCACTCCTCAGAAGAATTACTCTTTAGGTCCTTCACCAGGTTTGTTGCCCTCCTCTGGACATGCTCCAGCACCTCCACATCTCTCTTGTACTGTGGTACCCAAAACTGAACACAATAGGCAAGGTGGAGCCTCACCAAAGCTGAGTTTATACCTGGGGAGACAATCACCTCCTTACTCCTGCTGGCCACAGCATTTTTAATCCAAGGCAGGATGCCATTGGCTTTCTTGGCCACCTGAGCACACTGCTGGCACACATTCAGCTGCCTGTCTGTTATGACCCCCAGATCCCTTTCTCCCAGGCAGCTCTCCAACCACACCGCCCCAAGCCTGTAGCATTGCTTGGGGTTATAAATGACTCAAGTGTAGGACCTGGCATTTGGCCCTGTTGAAACTCATGCCATTAATGTTGTTCTGTTGATCTAGCCTACACAAGTCCCCCTGCAGAGCTTCTCTACCCAGTTCCCATGATGGCAACTTGTGAAGGTTTGAGAGTTCCCCCCCACCCCCCACACTTTGCAAAATGACCCAGACTAGCACTCAGTCGGCTGGAAGTTAAGGACTGAAGCTCTATTTACAGCTCAGCACAATGTACAGCAGATATTTACACTATATACACAATATTTACAGAAATATACAAGTAAAAGGTAATACAGCAACACAACTCCCCTCCCAGAAATCAGAGACCCCAGGAGGGGCTCCCAACCACCCTTCCACCTTCTCCCCACCCCTGTACCTTACCCCAAGGTTTGCCTTACGTGCAAGGTAAATTAGGAGGATCAGCCAGGGAGGTTAGAAGAAAAGTGGTTAGTGAGGATTAATCAGCAGAGGAGCCAGAGCCCAGAAGCTGCTAGATCCCACCAGCAGCTCCTGCTCAAGCAAGCAACAGAGAGAGACTGACTTATCAATTGTTTTGGTTAGTGTTCCCAAACAATTCTCCAGCAAGCCTATGAGTGAAGTAGACATCATGATGTTTTCCTTTCACAGCCTAGAGTGCAACTTTGTCTATTAAAATAATTCCAATTAGCCTCAAACCAGCACACAACTACAGTCCAGCCAAGAGAGTGGCAAATGAGAGCAGCAGGAATTTCAGTGATACAGCATTTGAAAAAACACTTCAGGTATACAAAAAAAATCTTTATTATCAGACAGCTAGCGAAAGGCAGATTGCTATTTCCTCAAGAGAAATCTTTATCCCAAGAAACATCTGAAGGCATTCAAGGTTAGTGGGAACTCTGAATCAGAAAAGGGTCTCAAGACTCAACCTCTCTTCGTTTGTGCCAATGCACTTCACACGGAACTTAAAAGCCCCTAAAACCAAGCAAACAATAAGACCTCAGTAGTTGTGCCTTTTTTCTTTTCTTTTCTTTTTTAAAGGGCAAAAGCTCTTTAATTACAAACAACATTGGTGAAGTGGTTTGGCCTGCTAGTGTAAACATCTTTAGCATTGTGAGAAAAATGAAAAGCTAGCAAGAGGCAGACAAGGCACAAAGACACTGCAGCTCTGCAAACGCCTATGTGAATTCTGCATGTGTTAGTTTGCTCGCAGCTATGTTAGGTCACGCCGCGTGACACACGTTGGATTTGCTGTAAGATAGAAAAGGACACACCTATCAAAGTATGTTTATAAACTGCCTGCAGAATTAGTCAGCTGTGCTTTGTCTCCATCTGAAGTACATGTGGGATGGTTATTTGGGGATGCAAAGGTTGGCTGCAGTCAAGGAATACTGCTGGATTCAGGGTTTTGGGTTTTTTTGCAGGAAGAACAACTGGTGTTCATTCTGTTGCCACCATATTTCAAAGAATCATAGAATGGTAAGGTTGGAAGGG